>OX451736.1:1389830851-1390034665 GCA_948472305.1 Vicia faba
TGCTCCAGTAGCAAGATTGGAGACTGTTCGACTAGTGGTAGCATTGGCATGCAACCAAGGCTGGTCGACATTTCATTTAGATGTGAAATCAGCATTTCTGAATGGTCCTTTAGATGAAGAGGTCTATGTCACACAACCTCCCGGGTTTGTGATTCAGAAGGAAGAGAGTAAAGTATATAAGTTGCACAAAGCACTCTATGGCCTCAAGCAGGCACCTAAGGCATGGAACAAGAAGATTGACTCATACTTAGTCGAATTGGGATTTGTCAAATGCAAATTTGAGTATGGTGTTTGTGTTCAGGTTGTAGCACAAGATATAACAATCATCTTCTTATATGCAAATGACTTGCTAGTGAATGGAAATAGCTTGGAGAACTTGTTGAAGTTCAAAGAGTTGATGATGAAGGAACTGGAAATGTCTGATCTGAGAAAATTGTCTTATTTCATAGGTAGGGAATTTCAAATGTCGAAGAAAGGTATGGTGATACATTAAAGGAAGTATGTCAAAGAAATACTCAAGATATTTAGAATTGATGATTAGAATCATGCATCCTCACCTGTCGAACTAAATGTAAAATTGGAGAAGAATGAAGAGGATGAAAAAGTCGATGTGTGCAACAGATGACCTGATATAGGTTTCACTGTGGGATTAGTAAGCAAATATATGAGTGAACCAAGAGTGTCACATATGAAGGTTGCAAGAAGAATCCTGAGATATTTGAAGGGTTCGATAAACTGTGGAATACTATTTCGACGAGATTCTGAAGACAAAGAAGCAATAGTTAATTATTTTTCATATGCTGATTGGTGTGGAGATAAGGAAGATCGAAGAAGCACAACTGGATATTTCTTTCAAGTATTTGGTGCCCCAATCTCATGGTGTTCGAAGAAACAACGTGTGATGACATTATCATCTTGTGAAGCTGAAAATATAGCAAGATCCAATGATGCATGTCAAGCAATTTGGATCAGGTCTGTACTTGAAGAAATAAAGGTCGAAGTGAAGAAACCTCTTGTATTACAAGTCGACAACAAATCAGTCATAAATCTGGCGAAGAATCCAGTTATGTACGGAAGAAGTAAACATATTGAAGCAAGGTTTCACTTTTTGAGGGAAAAGGTAAATCAAGGTGAACTTGAAGTAAGGCATTGCTCGAGTGAAGCACAATTGGCCGATATTTTCACAAAAGGATTGAAGATCGACAGATTTCTAAATTTGAGAAAGAAATTAGGAATAATTCAGATCGACTATGAGTAGCGTATGTTCGACAACTTAGATTATGGGGATGTGTTGAAATATTAAATTAGATTTTTTAAAATATTAGATTAGATTAGATTTAATATTTAAATATAATCTAAGTTGTGTAGACTCAAACCCAATTAGGATTGTATATAAATAGTCTTAGTCAGTATTATTATTTGCACAATTCAATAATACAAATTCTTATTTCCTTTATTATTCTCTCTTTCACTCCTCACTAAAAGTGTCTCACGCATCAATATTTCAAACGATAAAATTTAATAACACTGCAAAGTTAAAATAAATTTGTTATATTATTAAATTATTATAAATTATTTATCATTATTATAATTATTTTCGATTTACAACACAAATCAACGTGTATAGCTACAAAGGCAATACACTTTACCAAAATCAGCAAAACATTTTCCAACACTTGTATCTTTATATTTGCTAACACACTTTGCATTACAACAAGATTCATCACATTCATGATTGCAAAGTCCAATTCCAATATTGCAAGCAGGTTGTTGTGATCCTGGTGGTGGCTTATTGAATTTACAAGTGCATAAGTCGAAGAAATCACAATTCCATTCTCTAACATGAACACCTTTTGCATATCTGCTACAATAATAAGAACAATCTGATAATGAACATCTACCAACAATCTTTGTGCAGTCACCTTCAACTTCTATTAATTGCACTACGTTCATGCAAAATAAAAATAAAGTGCAAATTAGTGATATTTATGATATAAATATAATTTAATAGCTATAGCTATGATAATAATGGTGGAGATGTTTACCTGCAGAAACTAAAACTAAAATGGCAAAGAAACAACAAGATTTTGACATCTGATACGCCATTAAATAATATTATATATTTCTTTCAGTTTTGGTTTGTTGCTCCGATGTTAAATCTACTTATATAAGTCATGGTAATGAACAACTCAATATTATTTGGTATTATGTGAAGGGATATTTTAATGTTGATTTCAGACAAATGTCCAAATGAAAAGTATTTGCTGTGTAGTTTGTCATTGTACCATAAATTATTATTTTTAATGTCACAATTTTTATTATTTTTAATTACAAAATTTTTATTTGAAGGAAAATTTCAAACGAGATGGAAAATAATCACTAATGCCAAAATATTTTATAATAGGTTTTCTTTTTCACTTTTAAATTTTTTTTGTAAAATATATTTTTTAAATTGCAAATCTCTACTTTTAAAAGTAACTTACGATTGTCATCTTTTATTTATTTATTTATTTATTTATTTATTTATTTATTTATTCTTGTATAAAAAATACTTTAATTGATTTTTATAATGTTTGATTTTGTTTGAAATTTTGGTGTGTATTGCCTTTGGAAGAAAAAAAATAAAAATAAAAGTTGACACATATATTTGTTAGTGTGTTAGGTATTTTTAGTGATAAGAGAAAAAAAGAATAATAAAGGAAATAAAGATTTGTATTATTAAATTGTACAAATAATAATACATGATATGACTATTTATATACAACCCTAATTGGATTTGGGCTAACATAATTTGGATTATATTAAATATTAAATCTAATCAAATCTAATCTAATTTAATATTTCAACACACCCTCATAATCCAAGTGTCGAACATCCTCAAAAATAGTCAATCTGAACTATTTCTAATTTCTTTCTCAAATTCAGGAATTTGTCGATCTTCAATCCTTTGGTGAAAATGTCGGCCAACTGTGTTTCACTTGAGTAATGTCTAACTTCAAGTTCACATTGATTTACTTTTTCCCTCAAGAAGTGAAACCTTGCTTCAATATGTTTACTTCTTCCATGCAGAACTGGATTCTTCGCCAGATTTATGGCTGACTTGTTGTCGATTTGCAATACTAGAGGTTTCTTCACTTCGATAGTCATTTCTTCAAGTACAGATCTGATCCAAATTGCTTGACATGCAGCATAAGATTCTGCTATATATTCATCTTCACACGATGACAATGCCACCACAGGTTGCTTCTTCGAACACTATGAGATTGGGGTACCAAATACTTGAAAGAAATATTCAGTTGTGCTTCTTCGATCTTCCTTATCTCCACACCAATCAACATCTGAAAAACAATTAACTATTGCTTCTTTGCCTTCAGAATCTCGTCGAAATAGTATTTCACAATTTATTGAACCCTTCAAATATCTCACGATTCTTCTTGTAGCCTTCATATGTGACACTCTTGGTTCACCCATGTATCTGCTTATTAATCTGACTGCAAAACCTATATCAGGTCGACTGTTGCACACATACCTCAGAGATCCCACAATTTGCTTGAACAAAGTTACATCGACTTTGTCTTCCTGTCCATTCTTCTCCAACTTCACATTTGGTTCGACAGGTGAGGATACAAGATTAGAATCATCCATTCTGAATCTCTTGAGTATCTCTTTGACATACTTTCTTTGATGTAGCATCATACCTTGCTTCGACATTTGAAATTCCATGCCTAAAAAATAAGACAATTTTCCTAGATCCGACATTTCGAATTCCTTCGTCATTAGCTCTTTGAACTTTGACAAGTTCTCCAAACTATTTCCAGTTACTAGCAAGTCATCAACATACAAGCAGGTGATTGTTATATCTTGTGCTACAACCTGAACATAGACACCATACTGTGATTTGCATTTGACAAATCCCAATTCAACTAAGTATGAGTCGATCTTCTTGTTCCATGCCCTAGGTGCCTACTTGAGGCCATAGAGCGCTTTGTGCAATTTATATACTTTACTCGCTTCCTTCTGAATCACAAAGCCAGGAGGTTGTGTGACATAAACTTCTTCGTCTAAAGGACCATTCAGAAATGCTGATTTCACATCTAGATGGAATGTAGACCAACCTTGGTTGCATGCCAATGCTACCACTAGTCGAACAGTCTCTAATCTTGTTATTGGAGCAATTACTTCAGAGTAGTCAAGTCCTGCTCTTTGAAGAAAATCTTGAGCTACTAATCTTGCTTTATGTCTGTCTATTGACCCATCTGTATTGTGTTTCAACTTAAACACCCACTTTACTTCGATAGCTTTTGTATGTGTTGGTAATTCAACTAACTCCCATGTATTGTTTCTTTCGATTGCCTGTAACTCTTAGACCATAGCTAACTTCCACTTGTTAATCTTCAAAGCATCGTTATAGTTGATTGGTTCAGCACATGCAAGTAAAGTAAAAATAACTAATTCTCCATCTAGTGTGATTTCATCATCACCCACCACTTCATAATCATGAAGTCTTGTTGGAAGAACTTTATTTCTTTGAGGTCTTTGGCTTGTTTCAGCCGCAACCTCTTCGAATTTGACCGTGGGAGTGTTAGCAACTGCTTCTTCTTCGACTGGATTCTTAATAATTCCTCCGACTTCTACTTCATCAGTTTCTTCGTCGAAATCAAAGTTCATTAATGGCTTGTTAATTGAATTTCTAGAATTCCAATCCCAGGCAGAATTTTCATTAGTCACAATATGTCGACTCAACACAATCTTCTCATTAACTGGATTGAATAGTCTGTATGCACCAGTTTTATGATATCCTACCAGAATCATAGGTTCACTCTTGTCGTCAAGCTTCCTTCTCCTTGCATTAGGAACATGCTTGTAACACATAGAGCCAAACACCTTCAAATGACTTACTGATGGTCGTTTACCACTCCACACTTCTTTAGGAACCTTGTTATTCAATATCTTAGTAGGACACCTATTCAAAATATAAACTGCAGTGGAGACTGCTTCTCCCCATAAAGACTTTGGCAAATTCTTTTTCTTTAACATGCATCTCACCATATCTAATATGATTCTATTTCTTCTTTCAGCAATTCCATTATGTTGAGGTGTATAAGGAGCAGTTACCTCATGATCAACACCATGTTCTACACAGAAATCTTCAAACATCTTGGATGTATATTCGTCACCTCCATCTGTTCGCAGAACTTTGATCTTCTTCTCACTCTTGTTTTCGACAAGTATCTTGAATCTCTTAAATATTTCGAATACTTTGTCCTTTTTTTTGATCACACAGATCCATAACTTTCGATTAAGCTCATCAACAAATGAAATAAAGTATCTATTTCCACCAATTGTATGTTCTTCGAATGAACCACACACATATGAATGCACCACTTCGAGAATGCAGGATGATCTCATTGACATAGTCGAAACGAAAGAATTTCTGGATTGCTTTCCCACTAAACAACCTTCAAAAAGTTTTTCAGGCATCTCAAGGCTTAGAATACCAATAACCATATCTTGAGTAATCAGTTGATTAAGTGATCGAAAGTTCAAATGTGCAAACCTCAAATGTCACAACCAACTATCCGTGTGGTCGACAACAGTTTTCAAACATTGAACTTCTCTCGAACTGATCATAGTCTTAAATGTCCTATTCTTCGACAATGGAGATTTTAAGACCAAATTGTTCTTGGTGTAGAACAATTTCAAAACTCCATCTTTCATGACAACTAAGAAAACTTTTTTTACTAGTTGTCTAACACTTAGCAAGTTGCATTTCATTCCAGGTACATAGAGCATATCTTTGATCATAGCTTTCCTTCCATTACTCATTTTAAAGACTATGTTGCTAGTACCTTCTGCTTGCAACAAACTATTATCAGAAAGTTTTACCTTGCTCTTCTTCGACTTGTCAAAATCTGCCAACCACTCCTTTCGACCAGTCATGTGGTTCGAGCATCCTGAGTCGAGAAACCAGATATTAGATTCGACATGGTTATCTACAACTGCAGCCATAAACACCATACCATCTTCAGAATCATATGAATCTTGGCGTGCAAGGTTCGCTCCTTCGTCCTTTCCTTTTGATCCCTTGTCTTTTCTGTACCAATAATTCTTGGCCAAGTGTCCCCACTTTTCACAGTTATAACACTACATACATCTCTTATCTTCTTTGTCCTTTTGATAGTTTCTTCCTCCCCTTTTCGAGGATTCAGAAGATCTATCTTCGACCTTATTCTTATGGGGATTCGACCAAGACTTCTTGCCATGAGTCTTGTCGAACTTGCCTTTGAATTTGTTGGACCACCATCCTTTTTTCATGACTGAGCTTGCAATGCCTGTATCGAGTCCTGAACTCCTTTCCTTTCGACAATCCTCATCTCATGCGCCTCCAACGAACCAACCAAATCTTCCACTTTAGTGATTTCAAGATTGTTGGATTCTTGAATAGCTACGATAACATGATCAAAGTGAGAGGTCAACGTTCTCATTACCTTCTCAACTATCATCTTATCAGTAATGGTTTCACCATAACCCTTCATGAGATGGACGAGTTTCTGAACCTTCGACACATATTCTACAAATTTTTCATCTTCTCCCATCGACAACAATTCCTATTGTCGACGCAAGGTTTGTAATTTGACAACCTTGACTTTCTCACCTCCTTCGTAATACTTCACCAGAATATCTCATGCCTCCTTCGTCATTTCAGCATGAGAGATTCTGTCGAAATTAGCAGCATCAACAGCCATTTGAATGCAATAAGTAGTCTTGCAATCTTTCTTTTTGACTTTGTTGTGGGCTTTTTTCTGTTTGTCAGTTGCATTTGCAGCCAACGCAGGAACGCTGTCGGTAACCACTTCTAGGATTTCATGGAAGCCAAACAAGGATTGCATCTGTTTTTTCCATCGGATCCAATTTTTGCCGTCAAGTATTGGAAGAAAACTCAGAATGTCCTTATCACTAGCCATCTTCACAGTGGTTGATTCACTTGCCCTAGAAAAACGATCTCTGACGTAAAATTCTTAAAAACTTGATCAAGAACAATAACCGAAATTTCTAAATACCAATTTGTTAGTGCGCGAGGCACTTTTAGTAAAGAGAGAATGAGAGAATAATAAAGAAAATAAGGATTTGTATTATTAAATTATACAAATAATGATACACACTATGACTATTTATATACAATCTTAATTGGGCTTGGACTAACACAACTTAGATTATATTAAATATTAAATCTAATCTAATTTAATATTTCAACAATATTGACACTTTTCATCCTATTTAATGATAGTGTCATATACAACAAAAGGCATTCATAATAAATTAACATTCTTTAGTATTCATAAGTTTAGATTGAGGATTACTATTTTTAGTATAAATAAATTTAAAATTTTATTTATTTCAAAATAATATAATATTAAAATAAGATATGATATTAAATATCATTATTTCATCACAGAAAGGTTTATTTATATTGCTTTGACTATAGAACTATTTAAAAAAATAGTCAGAAAGATTTTTAAAAGTTTATTTAATTTTCTAAAAAGAATATTTAACTAAACTTTTAATGAAAAATAATATATTTTCATCAAATTGATCTATTTAAATAAATATGGTTAATATTTATATTTATATTATTATACTTTTTTTAACAATTTTTTTACCTAATATATGTATATTACCTAATATATATATTATTTTATATATTACCTAAAGTATTATGTAATAGTTATATTATATGTTTATTAAAATAATATGTTTATGAAAAACAAAATAGTATGAAATAGTTATTTTTAAAGCATAGTAATTTTTTAGAAAATAAATAGAATATGTGGTTTTTATATGTATTATATGTTATATGTTTATTATATGTTTTTTTTTTAAATAGAACTAAATAGTTATATATTAAAAAATAAAATATTATATGTTTATTTAAAAAAAAATAGAATAATATGTTTATCTTAAAGAATATATTATTGGCCCTTTTGTTTTTCATTTTTTTTAAATGATTTATATAGTGAAATATAATTTTGTGTAAAAATAATTTATAAAAAAACTTTTTATAAATCTTCAAATAAAAATTTAGTTCGAATACTTATTTTTAAAATGTTATTTTAGATATTTTATTATTTTATTGAAATTTTTTTGGATATCAAAAATTAAAAAATATCACTTATTTTTAAGTCTATTTCAAATAGATTTTCATTAAAATTATTTTTGAAATATATATATTTTTTTAAATTATGATTTTGACAATGTTTCGATCTTCAATAATGAATGATTATGTTATAGAAAATCAAAATTAGTCTTTCAATTAAAAAAACTAATATAAATAATTTGTAATATTTTAAAAAACAATTTTATAAAATCCTTATTTGAAAATACAAAGAAAAAATTCATTTTTTTAAAGCTAAACAAACGAGCCCATATATATAAGTTTATTAAAAACAAAATAGTATGAAATTTATTTGTAGTTAATATATTAAGAATTGTTATAAAATCTATTTGTATGAAAAGTAGTTTGTAGTTAACATAATTATATATATAAAATAATGTATAAAAAATATTATTAAGAATAGTTATGAAGTTAGTTAATCTTTGTAGTTAATATTTTATTAAAATTTTTGAAATTGGTCGATATATTAAAATCACATTTGTAATTAAAATGGTAATGATTGTATAAATGTACAGTATATAATATTATCGGTACTATCGTAGTTGGATGTACGATATGATGTATCTAGGAAGACATGCACTTAAACCAAATTTTGAGGAAAGGGTTAAAGACTTTATCACGTGAGCATTTGCTAAGAATGTTGTCAAAGTGAAGGAGGAGTAGGATGTCCTTGTCTTAAATGTTAATGTAGACCTATAATTAGTGACCTATAGGAAGTATAACATCATTTGAAGAGAATGGGTTTCATTGAAAATTATTGGGTTTGGATATATAATAGAGAAGAAATACTGAGTAACGTACCAGAGACTACTAATACGCATGCTTCAAGTAGTCGATCACATATGGAATATGAGGAACACTTTAATCTGATTGGTGATATGGTTGGCGATGCTTTTAGTGTGAATGTGACTTATGATAAACCTGAAGATTTTGATGGGAAGAGTTATCGAATGAGGAAGCGCAAAGATTTTATTAGTTGGTGAAAGAAATGAATACGCCATTTTTTAGTGGTCGTCAGACTCAAAATTATCAATGTGTGTGAGATTATTGGCCACCAAGTCAAATTAGAATATTCATGACTAGTGTTTGGAATTCTTTGCAAAAATGATGTTGTACACGACTCATACAAAAGATAACTTGCCTACAAGAATTTATAATGCAAAGAGGTTGGTGTCAAAGTTGGATTTAGAAGTAAGAAGATTGATTGTTGAATTAGTGGTTGCATGTTGTTTTATGATAATGAGTTTGGTACTAATGATAGAGCATTGAAGGAATGTAAGTTATGTAAGAGTTCAAGATATCAAGTTCGCAGTAAATCCATTAACCGTAAGAAAAAACGTGTAACAACGAAGTCCATGTTTTATCTTTTAATAATACCAAGGTTAAAAAGAATATTTTCTTCAATGCACAGTGCAAGTCAAATGACATGGCATCATATAAACAGAAAAAGTTCAGGCACTATGCGACATCCATCTGATGGCGAGGCATGAAAGCACTTTGATCGGATACATCCTGATTTTGCTACAAAACCTAGAAATGTCAGGCTTGTATTATGCTTTGATGGTTTTACTCCATGTGTCCAAGAGTCGTGAACCAGATATTCTTGAGATGTGCATGGCAAAACCATACATGTTTTTTACTTGCCTCATTCCAGGACCGTCGAGTCCAAAATCCGGAATTGATGTGTATTTACAACCTTTAATTGATGATTTGAAGAGATTGTGGATTCGAGAATGGACTTATGATATATCATATAAACAAAACTTTATTTTGCAAGCTTCCTTGATGTGAACTATTAATGACTTTCCAGCATATGACATGTTGTCAGGTTGGGGTACGCATGGCAAAATGGGATGTCCATATTGCATGGGAAACACCAAGGTGTTTACGTTGGAAAAGGGGGGGGGGGGGGAGGGAGAAGCTCGTGGTTTGACTGTCACCGCATATTCCTACCAAACAATCATCCCTAAAGAAGACACAAAACTGATTTCAAAAAAGACGAACGAGTAATAGATTTTCCTCCGCCTCGATTGTCACCATGTGAAGTATGGAACCATGTTTGTCAACTACCAAAACTCCCAGATAATGGTAAATCATGCATAACTCAAGGATGTGGTTTCACACATAATTAGACAAAATGAAGTATATTTTGGGACCTCGGATATTGAAAATATAATTTGTCGTGACATAATCTTGATGTTATGCATATTGAGAAGAATTTTTTTGATAATATATTTGTAGTGGTAGAAATGTTTAAGACTAAGCCATTGGATTGACTAGACTTACACAGATCAAAATAAAAATCACCACCAGGCTTTATTGTTTCCAAAGGAATGGGAAAAGACCGAGTAACCCAAAAAGAGGGAGAAAGATTTTAGGTAAGGGTGTTGGTTATGAAAAGGGAAGGTACTAGCACCCTAAACATCTACGGTACTCCGCAGGAACCTCTTTGGAAAATCTGTATATTTTGGCTATAAAGTGTTGTATAAAAAATAGATTGTGGAGGTGAGAAAAGAAATACTTTTTTGCACCCGCCGCGGTTGCGAACCTTTAGTGCCTATGTACCACCTTTCGTGCAATAGGGGATCAGGGTACACGTAGTTCACCTTTTAAAAAATTTAAAAAACAAGTGTGTTGGTGAGATAAGACATCATCGTCATTGTCCGTGTGGAAAACATACTTATTATCCACAATTATGAGGAAGGAGAATTTGCATCATCTCAAAGTGGAGGATATGGCTTGTATTTTAAAATCAACAATGCCTCACTCAACACCCAAGTGGAAAATATCTCACTTTGCTACATATTGTAGAAGTATAGTTGTTTGCATCACTACAAGGATTGACAAGAGTCTATTCTTTTGAGAAAAGTTTTTAAAGTAAAAAGCCAAAGTGGCAGAATGCTTTGAAATGAGATTGATTGACTTTTAGTCTTCTTGCAAAAAATGTCAAGATATTATTAAATTGATTGAAGTTTATTTATGAAAATATTTTGAAAATGCATGGACATAAGTCCATGTTTATTATGAAAGTGGTTTAAGTTTCAAAACAAGAAGAGTTTTCAAAAGGAGAGAGAAGATTTTTGAAATTAAAGAAGATGAGAGAAGAAGAAGAGACTATCCTAAAGCATGACGTAAAAGCTAAGGAGAAGAACTATCTAACCAACAAGAAGCCAATACTTGACATTATGATTCAAGATATAATTCCCATTCTTTGGATTGAAACCAAGCAAGCAAAGATACTAGACCTCTTGAGAGAATCAAACTTCAAGTGTATTAAGTCTTCACAAAAATTGGGCAGAGTAACGGTTGTATACGGATGAATTCCAGATTATAGACAAAGTATGTAATTACAATAACCTGTACACAAAACAAACAAACAACCCAATGTCTTGGGTAAACCTCAAGAACTCTAGACAAAATATCAATTAAGATCACAAAGTCTCCAACATAGGCCAAGGTTTCTAATCCTAAGTCCAAGAAGTCCAATACTTCATAATGCCAAGGATAGTAACCAAATAGTCCAAGTATCATTAAATTTTTTTATGGTTCATGTTGATTATTAAGTATCTTAAAAAAGAAAAGAAAAGCTCAAGTGAGCAAAATAAAAATGACAAGAATATAAAGGGGCTCAAGTGAGCAAAGATGAAAAATAGCATGAAATGTAAATTCCAAAGTAAATGGTGCATAAAGTAAAGAGCATAAAATAAAGCATAAAGTAAAAAGCATAAAATAAAATCAATTGTCAATAATTAGTGGTTAATTAGATGACCATCTTGAATCTTGCATTTGGAATTCATTAGAGGATTGGTAGAACCAAAGCCTCCACACAACAAGTTGCATTTGCTTTTTGTCAAGTATATCATCCATTTAAGAATCCTCAAAAGTAACATTTAATGATCAACGATATTTAAGTGATCTGCGTTGACCAAAATTGATGAAGATCCATTAGAGGATTGGTAGAACCAAAGCCTCCACAAAATAAATCTCAAGGTTATTGGATCAAAGAGATCAAATTAACATACTTGGGCTTGCAAACATATGTTTGGGCCACGAATGATCATTTATTCAAATCGAGACAAAATTTAGCGCTATGTTAAGCAATCGTAAGTGGACTTATGTAGAAGTCGCACCTATTTTGAGGCCGGTCATTAGCAATCTACGCACCATTTATTTTGAGACATGATATAGAGATCATGCTTCAATAACACTTGGTGCAATAAGGAAGGGATGGGATGAAGAAGGGTTGGAAAGAATATATAAACCACATTTGAATTAAAATTTAATCAAACTATTATCAAAATCATTCATCCATTTTTATGGAGTTAGACTCAACACCATGGATCCAATAATGTTAAGAAAGTTCATGATAAAAAATTCAACCGAAGATCAGCCAGAAAATAATCAAAAAATAATATTACATTTAATGTGTGTGTGTGTGTGTGTGTGTGTGTGTGTGTGTGTGTGTGTGTGTGTGTGTGTGTGTGTGTGTGTGTGTGTGTGTGTGTGTGCGTGTGTGTGTGTGTGCGTGTGCGTGCGTACGTGCGTGCGTGAGTGCGTGCGTGCGTGTGTGTGTGCGTGCGTGCGCGTGTGTGTGTGTGTGTGTGTGTGTGTGTGTGTGTGTGTGTGTGTGTGTGTGTGTGTGTGTGTGTGTGTGTGTGTGTGTGTGTGTGTTGAAAAAAGTTTAAAAATGAAAATAAAGGAAAAAAATATCAACTATATTAAATTTGATTCATAAAAAAGAAATGAGGTCATAGAAAAATCAGAAATAGACTCAAATATTTTTATCAAATTTTTGGTAATTTTTTTTAAGTCAGAAACTATTTTTAAAATTAAAAGAAATGAGTAAAATAAACCAAAAATGATTAAAAAAACAACAAAGTCAGAAATAAAAAATAAATGAGGTCACCAATATTTGTCACAATATGATTGGATCATTCCATATTTTTTTCAGAATTTAAAAATGCTTAAAAGTATTTTTAAACATTTAAAACAATTCAAATAAAGTGAAAATTTATAAAAAATATAAAAACTCAAAATAAAATTGGAAAAAAATAAAAAATAGAAAGAGAAAAATCAAAAATATTTTTCATAATTTTTTTCAGATTTTTTGAACTTAAAATGAATTTTCTATGATTTTTTGAAGTTTAAAACAATTTAAATATAAAAATCAGAAAATAAAATAAAGTCAAAAAAATATGGACCAATGGATGAGAGTCAAAACGCATTAGTAAGCTAATCCAATGGGTCAGACGCGTTGTGCATATCATGGTCATTAGTGAATAACACACATGATCATTAATTAAACCAGATATTCAAAAATTACAAATAACGTTGTTTCATTGGTTGAAGGGTGACACGTTGGTTATCTTAAAACTCCAGAGTCTCAAATCGAGCTTTCTAAAACTGTAAAATTGGAGCACGATACCGGTACCATTCGCTTCGTCTCATCAAGACGAAGACAACCACACCTTCGCGAAAAATTTATATAAATTGTAGCTCAAGAAATTTCGAAGGAAAGTTTTGAAAAGGAATTTGAAAATTCATGGCTAAAACGTGTTTCCAGTTAAAAGAAAGTGTTGCGACTAGAACCGAGGCAATGAGAGCTTCACAATAATATCAAAGTTTGGAAGAATTAATGGAGAAATCTACCTATTGAAGTTCAGTTGCAGAGCTCTGTAAATGGACTTGGTCAGATCAATTCAGAAGGTTTCAAGGCTCAATTCTTCTTCTGTTAGCTTCAGGGAAGATCAAGGAAGGTGTATTGATAAAAAAATGAATTGAAAAGGGCTTGAACAATGATTTAGAAGTTGCAGAAAAATGAGTTATGGAACGAGTTTGGCAGGGTGATTTTGGCTGTTCAAGCTTGAGAAAATGAATGGGATAGCTCATGTATTTACAGGAGAAGCAAATGAGATCAAAAGAAAGGGTGAATGATTCAATTTGGAGGGAATTCGTGTGGGTCTGCATCATGAAGAAAGTGTGACTTATCTTTTGTCAAAACTCATCCAAAACGCGCGTTTTAATGAACTAATCCACTTGGGAAAGTTGGCTAATCATGTTTAGACCGAAAACGCGTGCTAATTTGAGGGTTAGAAGTTGTAACATGAAATTCAAATTCTGACTTGCGCTGAAACTTCAATTCCAAGTTACCACTTTTGAAACAATGGCATTCTCAACTCAAGGGGTCTTAAGGCATGGTTCTTGATGCTTTAGAAATATGAGATTACAAGCTTTGCAATAGGAAAATAATGGAATCAAATGAATGTTTGAGTTGAAAGTTGCAATGAGTCAAAGTTGGGAAAAAGAGGTTGACTTTCCATACTTAGAAATATTTCAAGTTTTTCTTCAAAAGTGATCTATAATGTTTTGCATCCAAACATGGCCTTCCTCTTGGAATGTTCTCTTGACCAAAAAAGATGGCATGAAATAGACCTCTTGAATGACATTTTGAAACTTGAACCATTCAAAATCTCCAAAAATTGAGAGAGTTATTAATTGTTGAAGTTGGCAAAAAATCATGAAATGACCTATAATCTTTTGTATCCTTATTTCATCCTCCGTCCATTTTCTCACTTTGCATATAAACTAAGGAATAAAGTGCACATCCTCAAGATCATTGTGGAAAAAGAGTGGGCTCAAGGTGATAAAAATTGAAGGCAAAATACTCATTTTGGTCCCTTAACTATACCCTTGGGTTCCCATTGGTCCCTTAACTTTTTTTCGTGTCATTTTGGTCCCTTAACTTTCAAAATGTTTCATTTTAGTCCTTTTTGTCTAATTAGCTACGAATTTAGCGGCTGATTTCAAAGTTTTTCCGTCTAATTAGCTACGAATTTAGACAAAAAGGACTAAAATGAAACTTTTTGAAAGTTAAGGGACCAAAATGACACAAAAAAAAGTTAAGGGACCAATATGAACCCAAGGGTATAGTTAAGGGACCAAAATGAGTATTTTGCCAAAATTGAACAAGTTATGGTCACTTGAAGTCACACATGGGAAGTTGGAGGTTCATCTGGAGGACTTGTAATCTTTCTTCATCATCAAGTTTGTTCCACATGAAAACTCCTTGAAACTTTTGAAGTGATTTGTTAGTAACCCTTTGAAGAGAAGTATGTTTTTGGAATCACTTAAAAATACCAAAAGATGAGCAAGATATACTTCTTTGAAGTTCAAAACCCTAGCTCCTAGATCAAGAAAATGCTTTGAGGAACTTTGACAATTTTAAACAACCTTCTTGTATGCTTTGTAGATAGAAGTTGTTGAGGATGATAATGAGAACTCATAGCAACCAAAACCACTTTAATATCTTGAGAATTGAGAGAAATATGCACTTGTGACCAATGGGAACAAGGCCTTGTCCAACCCTGACAACTTCTTCAATCAACCCCTTGTACTTTTGAATCAATCTTGATAACTTTGAAATATGGTGAACCAAAATAAACATTGCCATGCCATTTCTTCCAAAACAACTTCAATGGAGAGGTTTTAATTTCTCAAGCTTTATTGACTAGGGTATGGAAATAAACTCATGAATCCATGGATCAACTTGCTAAGCCCTATTTCCTTTACCTACATTATTAACAAGTAAGACAAACCAACATTACATTTTATTAATTAAAATGAAAGTCAAAACAAAACATGCATGATCACAAAAGAAAAACAAATCAAGGTGCTTGGTGATCCTTCTAAGAGCAAAGCTAAAGATAGGGAGGAGAACCAAAAGCCCTAATGTGATCTTGTTGTAATTGAATCAATATGGTATGATGAAGGGATCTTAGGGGCAAAAATTGGGGTACAACAGTATTTAACACAATGATGGATGTTCAAGGTAAAACAAAAGATAATGAGAAAGCTAGGAAAGACATGGAAAATTGGCGTAATTGAAAAGAGTTGGAGTTAAAGCCTCAACCGAATGAAAAATTAATAAAACCTAAGGCTAATTACAATCTAACTTCACAAAAAGCTAAAGCGGTTTGTCGATGGTTAAATGAATTGAGAATTCCCGATGGTTATGCTTCAAACTTAGCAAGGTGTGCCGACGCCAACATTGGGAAGTTGCATGGAATGTAAAGTCATGATTGCAATGTTTTCATGGAACGATTGCTTCCAATTGCATTCAGTTCACTATCCAATCATGTGCTTAATCCATTAACAAAAATTAGTCAATTTTTTAGAGATATTTGTGCGTCATCTTTAACAGTGGATGACATTATTAAGTTAGACCAAAATATTTCAGTCATTCTTTGTAAGTTGGAACAAGTATTTTCGCCTGGTTTTTTCAAATATATGGAACATTCACATGTGTATCTTGCATATGAATCTTATCTTGGTGGCCCTGTTCAATATAATTTGATGTATCTATTTGAGAGATTCATGGGTGATTCAAAGCGATCGGTGAAAAATAAAGCTGAAGTTGAAGGATCGATATGTGCATATTACTTGCATCGGGAAACATCACTTTTTGTAGTCATTATTTCAATCACTTGATGTTAACTCAAAGGATCATAAGGAATGCAATAAATTTTTATGAAAGAAGTCAATTTACCTTATCAGTCTTTGGTCTTCCAGGTCGTCCCTCTAGAAAGAAGGATGTGCACTGGCTGACCCAAAAAAAATGAAATATATGCATGTTCATGTCTTGATTAACTTCATTGTAGTTAAACCGTATCTTGGGTAAGTATACCCCAACTATTTAATTTTCTTTACCGTGTGAATATAAAACTTATTACCTTCAAACTTACAGTGTGTTTCTTTATAAGGAATTTAGCACCTCCTAGTTTCATAGCACCAGTGTACAAGCAACTACTGGTCATATACATGCTTATTTTCCAGCATGGTGTTGTACCCAAAGTTTTTTTCCCTAAGATCCCTTCATCATACCATGTTGATTCACTCACAACAAGATCACACTAGGATTCTTGGTTCCCCTCCCTACATTTAGTTTTGCCCTTTTTGAGGGATTACCAAGCACCTTGGTTTATGTTCCTTTTGCGATCATGAATATTGTTTTGTTTTCTTAATTTAACTAATAAAATGCAATGTTGGTTTGTCTTGCTTGTTATCCATGTAGGTGATGGCAATGAGATTTAACAAGCTACCCCATGGGTTCATGAGTTTATTTCCATGCCCTAGTCAATATAGCTTGAGAAGTTCAAACCTAGCCATTGGATTGGTTTTAGATGAATTGGCATGGAAAGGTTTCTTTGGTTCATCACATTTTAAGTTTATTAGATTTGACTCAAAAGTACAAGGGGTTGATTGGAGAAGTTGTCATGTTTGGACAAGGCCTTATTCCTATTGGTCACAAGAGCATATTTCTCTCAAATTTCAATATATGAAAGTGGTTTTGGTGGCTATGAGTCCTCATTCTCATCCTCAACAACTTCTATCCACAAGAATGTTGGTACAAGAAGTTTGTTTAAGCTTGTCAAATTTCCTCAAAGCATTTTCTTGATCTAGGAGCTAGGGTTTTGAACTTCAAAGGGGTATATCTTGCTCACCTTTTGGTATTTTTGAGTGATTCCAAATACACCATTCTCTTCAAAGGGTTATCAACAAATCACTACAAAAGTTCCAAGGAGTTTTCATGTGGAAGAGCCTTGATGAAGAAGAAAGATTACAAGTCATCCAGATGAATCCACAATTTTACATAAGTGACTTCAAATGATCATAACTTGGTCAATTTTTATCACCTTGAGCCCATTATTTTTCCATAATTATCTTGAAGATGTGAACTTTATGCCTTCCTTTATGTGCAAAGTGGGAAAATTGATGGAAGTTGCCTTAAAGATGCAAAGGATTATAGGTCATTTCATGATTTTTTTCCAACTTCAACAAGTCATAACTTGCTCAATTTTTGGAGATTTTGAATCGTTCAAGTTTCAAAATGTCATTCAAGAGATCTAATTCATTCCATATTTTTTGTTCAAGAGCAAATTCCAAGTGTAAGGCCATGTTTAGACGCAAAAGATTATAGGTCATTTTTGAAGAAGAATTTGAAATATTTCTAAGTATGGAAAGTCAACCCTTTTTCTTCAACTTTGACTCAATGCAACTTTCATCTCAAGCATCCATTTAACACCATTATTTTTCCATTGCAAAGCTTGTAACCTCATCTTTCTAAAGCATCAAGAATCATGCCCTAAGACCCCTTGAGTTGAAAATGCCATTGGTCAGAAGTTGGCACTTTGAAATTGAATTTCTCACCAAGTCAGAATTTTGAAGTCCATAATATGGCCTCTAATCACAAGTTTTCCATGCGTTTTTGCCTTTAAACATGTTTAGTGAAGTTCCAGATTTGTTTAGTGCATCAAAACGCAAGAATTGGATGAGTTTTGATGAAGTTTGTATCACACTTCACTCATGCATCAGGTGTGCATGATTTCCCTCCAAAACGCATCATTCACTCTTCCTTTTGATCCCATTCGCTTCTCTTATAAATACATGAACTATCCCATTCAATTTCCCAAGCTTGGATAGCCAGAATCACCCTGCCAAACTTGTTTCACAACTCAGAATTCAGCAACTTCAAAATCCATTCTCGACCCTTTTTCAATCCAATTTTTCCCTCAATTCACCTTCCTTGATCTTCCCTGAAGCTAACCATATAATTACATTCAAGAATCGTGCCCTATACTGCTCCATAGAAGTCCGGTTTCAGAGCTCTGTAACTCAACTTCAATAGGTAGATTCCTTCATCAATTCTTCAAAACTTTGATATCATTGTGTTGCTCTCATTTCCCTGGTTCTAGTCGAAACACTTACCTTTCACCGGAAACACGTTTTGACCATGAAATTTCAAATCATTTTTCAAAACTTTCCTTCCAAATTGCTTGAGCTACAGTTTATATAAATTTGGCACGATGGTGTAATTGTCTTCGGCTTGAAGAGACAAAGCGAATGGCATAGGTCTGAGCTTTTGATTTTACAGTTTGAGAGACCTGCAATTCGTGATGGCTGGAGGTTAAAGATGACCAACGTGTCATCTTCCAACCAATGAAGGCGCGCCATATGTTTTTTTTTTTAAAATCTGATTTAATTAATGATTTTGTACATTATTCACTAATGACCATGATATGCACAACGCGCCAGATCCCCTGGATTTGATTACTAACGCGTTTTGATTCTCATCCAATGGTCCACATATTTTACTTTTATTTTCTTTTTTCTGATTTTTATATTTTAATTGTTTTAAATTTCAAAAAATCATAGAAAATTCATTTTTAGTCCAAAAAATCTGAAACAATTATGAAAAATATTTTTGATTATTCTCTTTTTGATTTTTATTTTTTCACAATTTAATTTTGTGTTTTAGTATTTTTTATAAATTTTACACTTATTTGATTTGTTTTAAATGTTTAAAAATACTTTTATGCATTTTTAAATTCTGAAAAAATTATGGGATGATCCAATGATATTGTGACAAATATTAGTGACCTTATTTTATTTTTGTTTCTGAATTTACTATTTTTTACCATTTTTTGTTTATTTTACCCATTTATTTTAATTTTAAAAATAGTTTCTGACTTTAAAAAATTACCAAAAATATTGTAAAATTACTTGGCCCATTTTTTGATTTTTCTATGATCTTACTTTTCATTTCTTGATTAATTTGAACATAATTGATATTTTTCTCATTATTTTCTATTTTTAAAACATTCTTAAAATCTTTTTTTTGTGTATATTAAATGTGATATTATTTTGTGATTATTTTCTGGATGATCTTGGGTTAGATTTTGGATCATGAACTTTATTAACATTATTGGATCCATGGTGTTGAGTTTAACTCCACAAAAATGGATGAATGATTTTAATAATAGTTTGATTAAAATTTAATTCAAATGTGGTTTATATATTTTCTCCCATCCCTCTTCACCTTATCCCTTTCTTATTGCACTAAATGTTGTTGGAGCATGATCTCTATATCATGTCTCAAAACAAATGGTGCATAGATTGCTATTGACCGGCCTCAAAATAAGTGCGACATCTATATAAGTCTACTTACGATTGCTTAACATAGCGCTAAATTTTGTCCCGATTCGAATAAATGATCATTTGTGGCCCAAACTTATGATTGCAAGCCCAAGTATGTTAATTTGATCTCTTTGATCCAATAACCTTGAGTTTCATTGTGTGGAGGCTTTGGTTCTACCAATCCTCTAATGGATCTACAACACCTTTGGTCAACGCGGATCACTTAAACATCGTTGATCATTAAATAGTACTTATGAGAATTCCAAATGGATGATATACTTGCCAAAAAGCAAATGCAACTTGTTGTGTGGAGGCTTTGGTTCTACCAATCCTCTAATGAGTTCCAAATGCAAACTTCAAGATGGTCATCCAACTAACCATTAACTATTAACTTGTTTTACTATATGCTTTTATTCTTTTTATGCTTTATGTACCATTTACTTTTAGCATTTACATTTAATGCCATTTTCATCTTTGCTCATTTGAGCATTTATTTTCTTGCCATTTTTACTTTGCTCACTTGAGCTTTTCTTTTACTTTCTTAAGACACTTAATAATCAACATAAATCCTAAAGAATCTTTAGTGGCACTTGGACTATTTGGTTACTATCCTTGGCATCATGGAGCATGGGACTTTTCTTGGACTTAGGATTAGAAACCTTGGCCTATCTTGGAGACCTTGCGATCTTATCTGATTATTTTGTCTGGAGTTATTGAGGTTTACCTCAAGATATTGGGCTGCTTGTTTTCTTTTTGTGTGCAGGTTTTTGTGATTACACCCTTTGTTTGTAATCTAGAATTCACCCGTATACAGTCGTTACTCTGCCCAATTTTTATGAAGACTTAACACACTTGAAGTTTGGTTCTCTCAAGAGGTCTAGTATTTCTTTGCTTGATTGGTTTCAATCCAAGGAATGGGAATTCTATCTTGACTCATAATGTCAAGTATTGGCTTCTTATTAGTTAGATGGTTCTTATCCCTAGCTTTTATTTTATGCTTTAGGATAGTCCCTTCTTCTCCTACCATCTTCTTTAATTTCAAAAATCTTCTTCCTCCTTTTGAAAACTCTTCTTATTTCTAAACTTGAACTACTTTCATAATAAACTTGGACTTATGTCCATGTTTTTCAAAACATTTTCATAAATAAACCCCAATCAACTTAATAATACCTTGACATTTTTTGTGAGAAGACTAAAAGTCAATCAATCTCATTTCAAACCATCTTGCCATTTTGGCTTTTTTTTTATCTTTAAACTTTTCTCAAAAGATTGAACTCTTGTCAATCCTTGTAGTGATGCAAACAACTATACTTGTACAATATATAGTGAAGAGAGATATTTTCCACTTGGGTGCTGAATGAGGCATTGTTGATTTTTAAATCCAAACCATATCCTTCACTTTGAGATGATGCAAATTCTCCTTTCTCATGATTGTGGGTAGTAGGTATGTTTTCCTCACTGACAATGACGATGATGTTTCATCTTATAAAATTAAACAACGCATTTGTGTTTCAAATTTTTAAAAAAGGAACTACGTGTACCCTGATCCCCTATTGCACGAAAAAGTGGTACGTAGGCACTAAAGGTTCGCAACCGCGGAGGGTGAAAAAATTATAAAATAAATATATTTCTTTTCTCACCTCTACCATCCATTTTTATACAAAATTTTATATATCCAAAATATACAGATTTTACAAAGAGGCTCCTACAGAGTACCGTAGATGTTTAGGGTGCTAATACCTTCCCTTTGCATAACCAACCCCCTTACCTTGAATCTTTCCCCCTCTTTTTGGGTTATTCGCTATTTTCCTATTCCTTTGGAAACAATAAAGCACGGTGGTGATTTTTAAATTTTATTTGTATAAAGTCTAGTCAATCCAATGGCTTAGTCTTGAACATTTCTACCGCTACAGAAAAATGGCGACTTCACTGGGGACAGATTGACCTCTTGCTGGTCCATCCCTAAGTGGATTAAGCCTATCTTTGTTTATATCTGTATATGTGATATTACTGTTCTTTTGTTTGTGTTATATGTTGTATATATGTTTGTCTGGATTTTCCTGGTTTTCAGGGTGCTTGGTGATTACTCAAAAGTCCTATACTCGGACTTGGGCAAACTTTAAGATAGGATGGGCGGTATAGTCATGTTAACTTTGAGGGAGTAATCCCAAAAAAGGAGGCATGAGATCCCCCACTCAGTGGAGCCCCCTTTGACTGTAGTGTCATTTACCGAGTAATCGGGAAGACGTACTACTTTCGACCTGGGAGCCTGCTGAAACTGAGAACCGTAGAATACCAAACCCATCTTGGCTTTTAGGTGTAGTGTGGAAGCTATGACAGAGTAATCCGGAAATAGTTATCACGTGATACTATGCTTGGACGAGTATTTCTTAAGAATATTACTAATTACCGAGTTAATCGAGAAGTTGGTAATATCCGAAGGAAGGATATAGACTCTGGGAACCTCTAGAACCTTGTTCGGTAGGTGATAACTTTTAGACCAACACCTTATGTGTAGTACCTTCGACCTCATGCTCATGAAGTTGAACCTATGAACCCTATATGTGTGATCTTGTGTGTGATTGTTGCGTCATGCATTCATGCACTCATAAGCATCTTTTGAAGAAACCATATTTCAAGGGATTTAAAGATTGACTATTTGTGGATATCTCAGGTACTTTTAACCATGGATTCTGGAAAGATAAAGACCGGAAAATACAGTTTCAAGGATCCCAAGATAGATGAGTTGATCAGTCTAATTCCCGAGATCGAGTGTTCTGCAGACTTTCAAAAGAAGTATGGGTCCATTATTCCTCTCATGAAGCTGAAGATGAAGGAGGGTATTCTCTCGACCGAGGTCCAGTTCTATGATCCGATGTATCATTGCTTTACTTTTCCCGACTATCAGTTGATGCCTACACTAGAGGAGTATTCTTATTTATTGGATTTACCTGTTACCGATTGTGTTCCTTTTACTGGTTTGGAGGGTGAACCAAAACCGCATGAGATTGCTGCTTTGATTCACCTGGGGAAGTCTGAGGTGGAAGCCCATATGACTACCAAAGGAGGGATTAGAGGATTACCAGCTCAGTTCTTGTTGGAGAAAGCTCGTTACTTTGCCAAAATGAAGAGTACAATTGCTTTTGAGGCCATCTTTGCTCTACTTGCTTACGGGTTGTTCTTATTTCCTAATGTGGACAAGTTTGTCGACATTAACGCTATCAGGATTTTCATGATTGGAAACCCAGTTCCTACCTTATTAGGTGATGCTTATTACTCTATTCATCTCCAGAATTCTTATCATGGGGGGATGATTATCTGTTGCATGCCTCTGTTGTACTGGTGGTTTATTTCTCATATGCCTCAGTCTGATGCCTTTTGGGATGTCAAGAAGGAACCCCGTTGGGCTCCTAAGATCATGGCAATTACTCACTTGGACATTGATTGGTATCATCGAGCTTACCAGGATGTAGAGATTATTGACAGTTATGGTAGTTTCCCCAATGTACCTCTTCTTGGTACAAAGGGACGAATTAATTGTAACCCTGTTCTTGCACGGTGACAGCTTGGTTATCCGATGAGGGATAAACCGAATAGTATTCATTTGAGTAGTTTCTTTCTGAAGGAAGGGGAAGACCATAGGGAAGCTATGGGGCAGATTACGAAGGCCTGGCGTCACATTCATAAGAAAAGTAGGAAGGATTTGGGACCTAGGGGTGTTGTTTCTATGGAGCCATATCTTTAATGGATCCGATCGAGAGCCATTCAGTTAAAGATGCCGTATACCCGGGAGACACCCATGCCTGATCTATTTGTGAAGACCACTCCTCCCTTATTAGATAACCTAGAAGAGCTGCAGCTTTCTTTCGTTAGGATGCAACAGGAAAGGGATGCTTGGAAGAACAAGTTCCAAACTTTAGAGAGTTCCTACAGAGTAGACCTGAAAGAGAAAGACGACTTGATTGAGATTCTTGAGAGTCGAGCTGTAGAGTCTATGGAGAGGCAAAGGGATTTATTTTCTCCTAAGCCTCAATCAGGTGCTGATCACTTACTTCCTAATTCAGATGATTAAAAGGAGGTTGCCATCAGGCATGTTGAAGAAAACTAAAGGTTGAAGGCTCAGATTGCCAGACTCACGGGGAAGCGCCAACGTATAGAATGATCTCCACCAGTTCTTTTTCTCAGGATTTTAGATTGTATTTTCATCTTATACCTGAGATCATCGAAACTTGTAATCCATTTTGGAGTTATTATAATAAAAAAATTTAAGTATTTCAAAAAGCGTTATTACTTTGATGTTTGCAATATTCATGTGCATTACATGTCATGCATCATATTGCACATATTTCTTGCATTGTTATGCATACCCAGGTGTCTTACCAAGCTTCTTTACTTCGTTTAGAAAGCTGACTCATCACTATAACACTCGAGCTAATTTCAAAAAAGAAGATGGATAACTTAGAACAAGAGAATCGCGAGCTGCACGACAAAGTTTCTGCTTTGAAGGCCGGCATGGCCAATATGACTACTCTGATGGAAGCTCTTGTGGCTGCTCAGAATCAGCCACCAAGTGTTCAACCTCAACCAACAAGAGCAACTACTGAAGCCCCGACTGTTCCTGTATCTGCTACTCCAGTTGTTATTCAGAATCGCATGCCTCAAGGTTATCCATGGGGAATGCCAGAGAATTCCGCACCTGAAGGTTTCAATCTTGGTCCTCAAGATACTCCAGTGGTTCAGAATATTGTTACTCTGGCACCTCCTGTGGTGCATGCTGCTCCTGCTCCACCTCCCTCGATGAATATGGTTCCGTTTGTTAATGATGATGTGTGTCGTCCGTTCCCTCCGCCGAGTGAAGACTTGGGTATTTATGACAAAATGGATGATTTTCAAGAGAAATTTGACAAGATGAAAAGAGATATGAAGGTCCTCAGGGGAAAAGAGCTATTTGGGCAGAATGTGAATGAGCTATGTTTGGTCCCGAATGTTAAGATACCTGCTAAGTTCAAGGTCTCAGAATTTGAGAAGTATAAGGGCAACACTTGCCCTCGTGCTCATCTGGTGATGTACATGAGAAGATTGTCTACCCATACTAATGATCAGCGTCTGATGATTCACTTTTTTCAGGATAGTTTGACCGGTGCTGCACTGAAGTGGTATATGAGTTTGGACAATGCCAATATCCATACTTTTAATGATTTGGGAGAAGCATTCATCAAACAATACAAGTACAACATAGACATGGCTCCTAACCGTGATTAACTTAGGGCCATGGTTCAGAAAGACAAGGAATCATTCAAAGAGTATGCGCAAAGATGGTGCGAGGTAGCCGCCCAAGTGATTCCTCCCATGGAGGAGAAGGAGATGACTAATATTTTCTTGAAAATGCTGGGTGCTTTCTACTACGAGAGGATGGTACCAAGTGCGCCAAGTGACTTTACTGGGATGGTAGGAATGGGTATCCGCTTAGAAGAGGCTGTAAGAGAAGGCCGTTTGATGAAAAGTGAAGGATCCGGAGGTGCAAAGAAGCCATCTTATGGGTTTACCAAGAAGAAAGAAGGAGATGCAAATGCTGTTATACAAGAGAGGAGGGTAAACACTCCTAGAAGGAATTATCAGCGTCATCAGCAAGTCGCCTCAGTTACTCCTATTATGAATGCCGCTCCAACTACCGTTGCTTATCAGAGACCGTCCCAGCAGGGGAATCAAGGGTATAATCAGAAAAGAGAGAATTATGACCCTATTCCCATAAGATATACAGAGCTACTACCAGCATTGATTCAGAAAAAGTTGGTCCAGACACGACCACCTCCAGCCATACCATCACCATTGCCTTGGTATTACAAGGCAGACCAAACATGTGCTTTTCATCAAGGAGCACCAGGGCATAATGTTGAGAATTGTTATCCTTTGAAGAATGAGGTGCAGAAATTGGTAAAGTTTGGTGTTCTATCTTTCAAGGACATGGGACCTAATGTGAAAGATAACCCTCTACCCAAGCACAGGGGAGTAAATGCTGTAAATATGGTGGCTAGTTGTCCAGGCGACTTCCAGATTTTTGACATTAATCTGGTTAGAGGAAATTTGGTGAAAATGCATGCAAACCTCTGTGAATTTAGCTACTATACGCATGACCATGATGGTTGTGCTACTTACAGTACATATATACAAGGTTGCGATAAGGTAAAGGCTGATTTACAGGAGATGATGGATGAGGGCCTCATCCACATAATCAGGCCTAGGGCAGAATATGAAGAGGAAGTGAACATGGTTTCTGGATGTCCTGGTGAATTCAGAATTTTTGATGTGAAGTATATGAATGAGGATCTCGTGCAGTTGCATGCTACCTTCTGCCATACGACTGGTCAGGTAGAACACCAATATGGATCTTGCCTAGTTTGCTGTCGAGATCCCCGAGGCTATACAATCGTGAAGAAGGGTGTTCAGTTGCTGTTAGACAATGGAACTATAAGATCACATGTCAGAGGGATGATTATCACGAGGTTGATATGGTTGAGGTTTGTTTAACGGAAGAAGAGTTAGAGGAAGAGTATGCCTCCGCGGATGAGTATTTGTCTTCAGATGAAGATTTGTTTTCCAGAAATGACTTATTGATGACTGATTATGTTGAAGAAGGGGTAAACGTCATTGTGCCTTGTTTCGGTGCACCCGCCCATTTTGAAGTGGAGTATCATAGAAAGCCAGATGTTACCCCATTGGTAATTAGTTTTCCAGGTCCTATCCCCTACAAATCAGATAAGGTTGTGCCTTACAAATACAACGCTACAATCTTAGAAGATGGGGTGGAGGTTCCCATCCAGCCAATGCACGATGTTGGAAATATAGCTGAAAATAGCAGGGTGACCCGTAACGGTCGTGTGTTTGCGCCGGTTGTTCAGAGAGATATTACTGCTGGAACGAAAATTGCTGAGAATGATGAACCTAAGAAGGCTACAAGAGAGACTAGTGGAGCTACGCTAGAGAAATAAGTGGATGATATTTTGAAGATAATTAAGATGAGCGACTACAGAATTGTAGATCAGCTACTGCAGACTCCTTCAAAAATATCTATCTTAGCTTCATTGATGAACTCCTCCGCTCATAGAGAATCTTTGATGAGGGTACTAGACCAAGCTTTTGTGGAGAGTGACATGCCAATAGATCAATTCAGCAGCATAATTGGAAACATTACATCATGTAATAACTTGAGTTTCTGCGATGATGAATTACCAGATGAAGGGAGGAATCACAACCTGGCCCTCCACATCTCTATGAATTGCAAGAATGATTTGCTATCCAATATGCTAATTTATAATGGATCCGCGTTGATTGTTATACCGAGGAGTACTCTCATGAAGTTGAAATATCAAGGAACACCTATGCGCCCGAGTGGCATCATTGTGAAAGAATTTTATGGGTCGAGGAAATCTGTCATCGGTGAAGTGAACTTGCCTATCCATATAGGACCACATTTGTTCCAGATTACCTTCCAGGTCATGGACATTATTCTCGCTTATAGCTGTTTGCTAGGAAGGCCATGGATACATGAAGCATGGGTTGTCACTTCAACTTTACACCAGAAGCTATAGTTTGTGCGTGAAGGGAAGATGGTGATCATAAATGGAAAGCAAGCATTGTTGATATCTCATTTGTCCTCCTTCAGTATTGTAGAAGCGGATGAAGCTGCTGTTGGAACCTAGTTCCAAGCCCTGTCCATTGACAGCATAAGGGGAAATGAGAATTCCATGGTCTCGCTGAAGGACGCGCAACAGGTTGTGCGCAATGGTCCTAATGCAGTTTGGGGATGAATTATGGATCCACTCGTGAACAAAAATAGAACTGGTTTGGGTTTCTCTTCGAAGAATGGCAGAGGCGAAAGTTTGAAGTAGAAGTCTACTATGAGTAGCTATCATGATGTTTTCTGCAGTGGAGGTTACCTCCATCGCTCTGATTCTGGAATTAATGTTGTTGAGGAGGATGAAGCAAAGCAGGAAATGTCGAATTATGTGACGCACAGAGTTAGGGTTCATAACTGGGTCACCATTGATGTTCCCTCTTGCATACATGTTTCAAAGTAATTTGATTTGTTAATCTTTTTTCTTGAAAGGCTTTCACTCTGCCCAAGGTGGAAGTATTAATGTTGTAGGGCTTATCTGTTTACTGTGACTTTTAAGATCATTAATAAAAGTTGTCTTTACCTCCCGAATTATGTCTTTATTTTCTGATTTTTCTTGGAAAATAGTAATCAATAAAAAAAACCTTTCAAAATAAATAATAACTGAAATTCAATCTGCATGATCACTTGTTATATGTGTCAGTTTCAAAAAGCAATCATAAATCATATGTGTAGATTAATTAAAAAACCCGTTGAATACAATGACCCTGCACCCTCTCCAAACTTTGAATGTCCTGTGTTTGGGGATGAAGAGGAAGATTATGACGAGATTCCAGAAGAGGTCTCACGGTTGCTTGAGCACGAGGAAAATACCATTCAACCATATAAAGAGCCTTTGGAAGTGATCAATTTGGGTTCAGAAGAAGATCCGAAAGAAGTCAAGATTGGAGCATCGTTGCATCCTGATGTGAAGAGAAGGTTGATTGAGTTGTTGAAAGAGTATGTGAATATTTTTGCTTGGTCTTACCAAGATATGCCTGGTTTAGATACAGATATCGTCGAGCACCGTTTTCCGTTGAAGCCAGAGTGTCCGCCAATTAAACAAAAGTTGAGAAGAACTCACCCAGATATGGAAGTAAAGATCAAAGAGGAAGTTATAAAGCAGTTTAATGCTGGTTTTCTTGTGACGTCAGTGTATCCTCAATGGATTTCCAATATTGTCCCAGTACCGAAAAAAGACGGAAAAGTCCGCATGTGCATAGATTACAGAGATCTAAATAAAGCTAGTCCAAAAGATGATTTTCGATTGCCTCACATCGACATGTTAGTAGATAGCACAACAAAATTCAAAGTATTCTCGTTCATGGACGGATTTTTCGGGTATAATCAAATAAGAATGGCTCCAGAGGACATGGAAAAAACAGCGTTTATCACACCCTAGGGAATATTCTGTTATAGAGTGATGCCCTTCGGGTTGAAGAACGCTGGTGCAACGTACCAGAGGGCTATGGCAACCCTATTCCATGATCTGATGCACAAGGAAATTGAAGTATATGTTGATGATATGATTGCCAAATCCCAGACTGAAGAAGGGCATATAGAAGATTTATTGAAACTATTTCAACGTTTGAGGAAGTATCGTCTCCGCTTGAATCCAAATAAATGCACCTTTGGTGTTCGATCGGGGAAGTTGTTGGGTTTCATTGTTAGCCAGAAAGGAATTGAAGTTGACCTTGATAAATTCAAAGCAATTCAAGAAATTCTAGCACCAAGAACTGAAAAGCAAGTCAGAGGTTTCCTCGGGTGTTTGAATTATATTTCCAGATTCATTTCCCACATGACTGCAACATGTGAACCGATCTTTAAGTTGTTAAAGAAAGATCAAGGTTGTGTGTGGACGGATGACTGCCAAAGGGCATTTAAGAGTATTAAAGTATATTTTCTTTAACCTCCTATCTTTCTCCCTCCCGTAGAAGGAAGACTGTTGATTATGTATCTGATAGTGTTAGATAAATCCCTGGGTTGTATTCTGGGACAACAGGATGAAACAGGGAAGAAGGAGTTCGCCATTTATTATCTCAGTAAAAAATTCACTGATTGTGAGTCACGGTATTCCATGCTGGAAGAAAACATGTTGTGCTTTGGCCTAGGCGGCAAAGCGTTTACGGCAGTATATGTTGAATCACACAACTTGGTTTATCTCCAAAATGGATCCAATCAAGTACATTTTCGAGAAGCCTGCTCTTACTGGGAGAATTGCCCGCTGGCAGATGTTGTTATCTGAATATAATATCGAATACCACACTAAAAAGGCTATTAAAAGTAGTGTGTTGGTAGATTATCTTGCTCACCAACCAGTGGAAGATCACCAGTCTGCAGAATATGAATTCCCCGATGAGGATGTGATGTTCCTGAAAGTGAAGGATTGTGATGAACCTGAAGGGGTAAGAAAACAATTAGAAGGGGGGGGGGGGTTGAATAAGTGACTCTTTTCGTTTTCAACACAAAGCTCAAACAATAATGGAAGAACACACTTATTTTTGTCCTGGTTCGTTTGAACTCAAACTACTCAGTACACCCGCCAAGGTGATTTCGCCTTTCTCAACAAGGACTTAATCCACTATAATCAATTGATTACAAACACATAACAACTATTGTGACTAACAATGCACAAGTAATCTTACAAGTGACTAACACCACTAAGACTTAAATCTAGTCCTAGTCTGCTTGAGAAATCTGACCAAACTTGGACTCTCAAGGAACAAATACATGAGTTTTAATCTTTACAGATAATGAAATAGAGTTTGATTCTAATCAAGCTATATCACAACTGTGATTTTTCACTTAGAATATAATGCACAAATTGTATGAACAATAAGTTTGTGAGCTTAGGATCTTTCACGTAGTTTCTTGCTTCTTTTGAAAATTTGATTGGTTCACTTAGTTCACTTAGTTGTTGGCTTGCAATAAATGTCCTTCTATTTACAGTAGGAACAATAAGACCGTTGCTGCCTTTAGAAAAGTTGGAGAGCATTAAATGCTTGCGTGTTTACTTGCAATATTCCATTTTCCAAAAAACTAGTTGTAGGCACTTGAGTGCTTTCAGCCATCTTTGCATTAATGAGCAAACGACAGTATGTAAGAACATATTTCCTTTGTTTTGACAAGACAAGTTGATCTAAACGTTATTTCAAAATTTTCTCCAATGTCTTTAAGTCAGAACATGCTTCACTCATCTTCTAGGCAGTGCGTTGCTTGCTAAGAACTTTGAACAGCGCTTGCTTACAAGTTATCTTCTGAGCAAGGAACCTGCTAAAAGTTAGAAGATATATTTAACAAATAAAGTGTCTTACCAGAGTCAGCAGATGCGCTTGAATAAAAGGTTCTTTTATCAAAGAACTTCTTCATAATTTTTGCTTAGCACTTCAGAATGTTTTCTGTCAGAACATTAACTGAGACATTCAAGCACATTCATCAGAGCATAAATTATCTTAAATATAATTTAATTATCATTAAAACTCTTGAGATAGGTCAAAAATAATCTTGTTCTTTCAATCTCCCCCTTTTTGATGATGACAAAAAATTATTTTAGATAAAGAAAAGAAACGGATTAAGAGATAAGAATCTCCCCCTGAAATGAATATTTCTATGCATAAGACATCCTGAGATTATTTAGTCAGAGTAATACACAGTCTTCTTGAATTTCTTCAGAACTTCTTCAAGAAGATAAAGCTTAGCTGGAATATTCTTTCAGAGTTAAAGTGATACCTGCAAAAAAAATTCTTTTGCATAGAAGGAATTCTTGCAAATTTGTTAGAATGTCTGAGACTTAGTCCCATAACTGTTAAACAGTGATTAGTTCAAGAATGCACATTTTCTCCCCCTTTTTGGCATAATCAAAAAGTGTAAAAAAAATAAATGAGAAATTTTTAAAGATTTCATAAAAAAGTTAAAAAAATATCCAGAATTACAAACAAAACATCTAAACAAGAGACAAAAAGAAACTAGGATTTCTTAGTGACAAGAGCCATCAGAAGATTCTTGATCTCAGAGGCAAATTCGTCTTGTTTCGCCATCCAGTTCTTGATCTCTAGATTTGTTTGATCTTTCTTATCCATGCGTTTATTCAAGACTTCATTCTCCTTCTTTAGCTCTTTCAGAGTGTCCATAATGAGTGAGGTAGGAGCAGAGGATGATGAAGCTTCAGTAGGAACAAGCTCAGAAGCAGAAACCGTTGAGTCAGATTTCACGAAGGTGGAAAGCAGAGTGCCCAGATCCATTGCAAGAGTTGACACAGGTTCAGGTCCAGCCTTAACAAAAGGTTGATTCAATAGAACAATAGCTAGAGGATTTGAAACTTCAGAGGATTCTTCAGATTCATCTTTTGATTTGTCCATCTTATCAGCTGGTGTATCAGCAATCATTAGCGAAGACTTCTTATTCCAAGTGTCAGTAGCTTCTGTCTTGAAAGCCTGCAGAAGTTTGGAAAATTTTTGCAGCACCTGAAAATGGCACAAGTCCTGTAACTTTCGTGATTCAACAACCAAAGTTCTTCTGAAGGTTTCCCATAGAAGATCTGTTGCAGCTGTGTTCACGCTTCTGGGGCAATCTTCCTTCAGCGGTTGTAACCATGCTTGAAAATTTGTTATAAAATTCTGAAACAAAGTATTTACATCTGGCTGAACAGGTTTAGGGACAACCGTTCTGTAAGTTTTATTTTTCAAGAATTGTAGAGATTAAAAGTCCACTAAAGTTCTTAAAAAGCTATTGGGTTCAGGATTATTGGTAGGTTCAGGTTGGTCAACAAAAATAGGAGGTTCTGATATTTCATGAGGTACAAATGGTTCAGCAGTTTCAGTTTGTTCAAAAGGTTGTTGTTCTGGAATTTGAGGGGATGACAGTGTAGGTGAGATTGGTGTTGTATGTTGTGGGGAAGTGGGTGGAGTGACATCAGGAGAAATTATTATTGTGTAATCAGGAGTGGGAATGGGATTTTGAGGCTGTGGTTGATTCATAGCAAAAATATTCTCAAATGGTAGGTTGAAAGGAGGCTTTATAGTGGCTAGAGGTTCATTTATCCCTGGAATTCTCCAAGAGCCAGCATCATACCATCCAGTGGGTCTGGGTGATAGAGGTCTGGGAGGGGGTCTTGAAAAACGTTCAGCAGGAATAGGTTGAAAAACAGATGGTTCAGGGGGTTCTGATTGAGAGTCAGAATGTTCATCAGAGTCAAAATCACTTAAATCTGATAAAACCTGATTTTTACGAGGGTTGTCAGCAAGGGGTTCAGATGGTAAGGTCAGATCAATGTCAACATCTAAGTCTCCTAAGGTTTGGGAGGGTTCAGCAGGTGCATATACATTTTCAGAATCATAAATAAGTATAGTTTCAACATGATTACCTGTCTTCTTTTTCTTCTTCTGAGGAAAGTCAGAAGGTCCTTCTACAGCTTTTCTCTTCACAGATTCTTGGAGAACAACATCAGGAGCAGCTTGATTTCTTCCTTGAAGCCAAGCTGGATCAATGGGTGATCCTGTTTCTTTGCAGATCTCAAAATAGTGCAAGATGATACGAGGATGATCTCCTGAGTCGAACATAGGAAAGTCAGCAATAAGAATCCTTCTCCTCTTCACAACAGTTGACACACACGGAGTGGGTTCCACCACCAGTTTGTCAATAATTTTCCTTTTCAGCAAGTTCTTTCCAGTCATAGTCTTACCACATATAAGTTCAAGCTCCCCAGAAGATTTGCTTATTTTAGGTGAGCAATCAGACCATTCTCAGTCAGAATGTCTGATATTAACCTCCCCATAGGAATACAATTCCTCTTTGATTTGGGGTTCTTCATCCTTTCAGCTTCTCTGGTTTCTTTGACATGGTTCCAGAGATGTTCAAATGGCAAGTAGGGCAAATCAATTTTGACATTGGTTCCAAGGCAAAACAGCAAATATTGTTGATCAATGTTGATGTAATCAGGAGAACTGGTGTCTTTCCTGTGGTGAATACATCCATGAATAATCCTTGCCCAAATCTTGTATTTGTCTTTCAAATCCCTGACTTTGGAGGAACCTTGACCGTTTGTGAAAATCTCTGAATATACCTTAGACATGTCCATTCTTCCACTGGGCATTCGTGTAACTCCAAGTCCTTTAAATCCCAACAACTTTCTGATTTTATTTTCTGTAATGGATATTTCCTTGCCCATTACAAAGGAGAGAATAACCTTGGGGGTTGCAATAGCGTGAATCCAGAATTCTTTCACCAAAAGTGGAAAGACTGGACCAATAAGACGATCAAAATAGCTTTCCTAACCTTGAAACTTCACAGCAGGGAACAAGTCAAATCCATTCTCTCTAAGATTCTCAAAGTCTAGCATTAGCTCACTCAAAACTTCCAAACTTTCTACCGGAATGAGAGTTGTCCTTTCAGGTACAATGTATTGCTCAAAGTGGGTAGAAGAAGAAGAAGCCATTGAAGTTCTTTAGAAATGAGAATTTGAAGAAAAGGGTTTTTAAGAGAAAAGTACAGAAAAACGCTTGAGTTTGAAAGAGACAGTAAAGAATGAAAAGGGTTTTTCAAAAAGTATTTATAGGCAATAATTTCAAAAAATAGGTTTAGAATTAAAATTAAAAGTATTTAAGACACATTTAAAATAAAAATTAAAACGGATTTAAAAACGAATCTCATCATTACTTGCATTTAGTGATTTGCTAAAAATGAGGGAAAACGTGGGATTATGGCTAATCATCAACAATTACCTAGAACGTCATCAATAGCTTTTGCACGCTTGACCTTTCAGAAACACACCACGTGTTCATCTCCTGAAGGATGCATGTAACAACTGTTTGTTCTAATGAATTTCTGAACTACACTTGGACATGAAGCGTTAGAACATTTCATAACTTTTCATATAGCTTCTGTTACAACTTCTCTTCTAACTTCTGAAGAGTTGTTGATCAGAGCATTCATTTCAGAATATTCTGAAGTCAATCACAGAAAATAAATACTATTTTATTCAGGACATAATTCCATACAAATATTTTTCAGAATGGAATTAAATCTATCTTCTGAAAGGGGTTTGGTAAAAATGTCAGCCCATTGATGGTCTGTTTTTACAAAAATTAAGTTTAAAATTCCCTTCTGAATATAGTCCCTTATGAAATGATATTTAATTTCTATATGTTTAGCTTTATAATGTAAGATTGGATTTTTAGAAAGACAAATAACAGAAGTATTGTCACAGAAGATAGGAATCTTACTTTCATAAAGGTTAAAATCTTCTAGTTGACTTTTCATCCAAATCATCCGAGAGCTACATCCAGCAACAAATATATATTCAGCTTCTGTGGTTGATAGTGCAATTGTTGCTTGCTTCTTGCTGTACCACGAGATAAGATTGTCACCCAGAAACTGGCAGCTTCCAGAGGTGCTCTTTCTTTCAATTCTATCTCCAGCAAAGTCAACATCACAATAACCTACTAGTTTGTAATCTTGTGATCTTCTATAACACAGACCAAGATTAGTAGTACCTTTCAGATACCTAAGAATTCTCTTAACAACTGTTTAGTGAGATTCTCTAGGATCTGATTGGAATCTAGCACACAAGCACACGCTAAATAGTATATCAGGTCTAGATGCAGTCAGATAGAGAAGGGATCCAATCATACCTCTATAGAGCTTCTGATCTACTTTCATACTTACCTCATCTTTACCTAGAATGCAGGTTGGATGCATAGGTGTCTTGGCATCTTTGCTTTCTGACATTTGAAATTTCTTCAGAAGTTCTTTAACATACTTCATCTGATGTATGAAAGTACCTTCTGGAGATTGGTTGCTTTGAATTCCCAGAAAGAATTTCAATTCTCCCATCATGCTCATTTCAAATTTTGCCTGCATGGTCTTAGCAAATTCTTTTCCAAGGGAGATAATAGAGGTTCCAAAAATTATATCATCAACATAAATTTGACAAATTAAAATATCATTTTTAAATGTCTTTCTGAAAAGAGTTGTGTCCACTTTCCCTCTGGTAAAATCTTTTTCTAATAGAAAATTACTCAGACGATCATACCAAGCTCTGGGAGCTTATTTTAAACCGTACAAAGACTTTTTTAATTTAAAAACATGTTCTGGATGTTTTGAATCATTAAATCCAGGAGGTTGATGGACATATACTTCTTATTCAATATAACAATTTAGAAATGCACTTTTAACATCCATTTGATATAATGAAATGTTATTTTGTACAGCAAAAGAAATTAATAATCTTGTAGATTCTAACCTGGCGACTGGGGCAAAGGTTTCATTATAATCAATTCCTTCTTGTTGACTATAACCCTGTGCAATCAGTCGTGCTTTGTTTCTGATTACTTCTCCTTGTTCATTCAATTTGATTCTGAAAACCCATTTGGTTCCTATAACATTGAATCCTTTGGGTCTTGGAACTAGATTCCATACATCATTTTGAAAGAACAAGATTAGTTCTGACCTATCTCAAGTGTTTTGATGATAACTAAATTATATTTAAGATAATTTATGCTCTAATGAATGTGTTTTGAATGTCTTAGTTAATGTTCTGACAAGAAACATTCTAAAGTACTAAGCAAATATTATGAAGAAGTTCTTTGATAAAAGAACCTTTTATTCAAACGCATCTACTGACTCTGGTAAGAACCTTTACTTTTTAAATGGATCTTCTAACTTCTAGCAGGCTTCTTGATTCTAAAGATAACTTGAAAGCAAGCGCTGTTCAAAGTTCTTAGCAAGCAACGCTCTGACCAGAAGTTGAATGAAGCATGTTCTGACTTAAAGCAAATACTGAAACAACGTCTAAACCAACGTGTCTTGTCAAAGCAAAAGAAACACGTTCTTACATTCTGACGTTTGCTAATTAATGCAAAGACGGCTGAAAGCACTCAAGTGCCTACAACTAGTTTCTTGGAGAATGGAATTTTGCAAGGATACACGCAAAGCATTTAATGCTCTCCATTTCCTCTGAAGTCAGCAATGGTCTTATTATTCCTACTATAAGTAGAAGTACATTTATTGCAAGCCAAAAAGAACGTTCAAACAAGAAACTACGTGATAGATTCAAAAGCTAACAAACTCATAGTTCATACATTTTGTGTATTATATTATAAGTGAAAAATCACAGTTGTGATATAGCTTGATTAGAAGCAAACTCTATTTCAATTATCTGTAAAGATTATACTACTGTATTTGTTCCTTGAGAGACTAAGTTTGGTCATATTTCTCAAGCAGACTAGGACTAGATTTAAGTCTTAGTGGTGTTAGTAACTTGTAAGATTACTTGTGCATTGTTAGTCACAACAGTTGTTGTGTGATTGTAATCAGTTGATTATAGTGGATTAAGTCCTTGTTGAGAAAGGCGAAATCACCTTAGCGGGTGGACTGGAGTAGTTTGAGTTCAAACGAACCAGGATAAAAATAACTGTGTTATTATATTATTGTTTGAAGCTTTGTATTGAAAATGAAAAGAGTCACTTATTCAACCCCCCCCTTCTAAGTGTTTTCTTACCCCTTCAATTGGTATCAGAGCTTGACACTGAGCTCAACACTTAACCGTGTCAGGAAAAGATCCAGAAGAAAACACAATGGCTGTTGAACAAAATAATAATAATTACAACAAACCTCCAGTGTTTGATGGAGAAGATTTTGAGTACTGGAAAGATAGACTAGAAAGTTTCTTTCTAGGTCATGATAGTGATCTTTGGGATATAGTCTTGGATGGTTACAAACATCCTACAGATTCTGAAGGAAACAAAGTGGATAAATGGATAGACAACAAAAAGCTGATTTTAAAAATCATCACAGAGCTAGAAATATTTTTTTAAATGCTATCTCTAAAGTAGAATATGAAAAAATCACTAATAGAGATACAAAGCATGATATGTTTGAGTCTCTCAAAATGACTCATGAAGGAAACACTCAAGTTAAGGAGTCTAAAGCTCTGGCTTTAGTTCAGAAGTATGAAGCCTTCAAAGTTGAAGAGAGTGAGTCTATAGAAGCAATGTTCTCTAGGTTTCAAACTCTGATCGCTGGTCTGAGAGTTTTGAACAAAGGGTATACCAAAGCAGATCATGTGAAAAAGATCATCAGAAGCTTACCCAGAAAATGGGCACCAATGTTCACTGCCTTCAAGGTGTCGAAAGATCTAAACCATGTGTCTCTGGAGGAACTCATCAACGCTCTCAGAAGTCATGAGATTGAACTGGATGAGCATGAGCCTCAGAAGAAAGGTAAGTCTCTAGCCCTTAAATCAATTAAGAAATTAGATACTAATGCTTTTCAGGCTGAAGAAGAAAACTCTGAAGAATCAGCTTCAGAAGAAGACGAACTATCTTTGCTCTCCAAAAGGATCAATCATCTCTGGAAGCACAAACAAAAGAAGTTCAGGAACTTCAAGAGGTCAGATGATAAACCCGAATCTTCTGGACACAAAAAGTCAAACATAAGAGAGATCATCTGTTATGAATGCAAATAACCCAGTCACTTCAAAAGTGATTGTCCAAAGCTTAAAAAAGAAAGACCAAAGAAGAGATTTGGAAAGTAGAAAGGAATGATGGCAACTTGGGATGACTCAGATTCTTCTGAAGATGAATCTGGTTCTGAAGATGAAAATTCCAACCTAGCTTTAATGGTTATCACAGAAAATGACTCAGACTGTGAGTCAGAACAAAGAGAGGTATTTTCTGAATTTTCTAGAGAAGAACTTGCTGATAGTTTATCAGAACTTCTGGAAAACTATAGTAAGCTCAAAATCAAATACAAGAAACTCAAGAAGAGTCTTGCATCTGATTTTAAGAAACTTGAAACAGAAAAATATGAACTTTTAGAAAACAATCTTAAACTTGAAAAGGAAATTCAAATTGTTCAAAAGAATTTTATTTGAGTCTGTGTCTAGTTCAAAAGATATTATGAAAGAATATGACTATAGCTTTCAATCTTTTCTTGCTAAAAGCATAGACAGAAGCAAAATGGCTTCAATGATCTATGGAGTTAGTGGGAAAAACAGAAGAGGAATTGGATATGAACCTCCCAAAGGGAAGGAGACATACATTCCAAAACCTGTTGCTAAAATGACTTTCACTTACAAACCTCTGAATAAGCAATTCAAGTTTGGACACTCACATGATATAAAATATACATCACATTCTGGAAACTCTTATGCTAACCCAAAAGGACCCAAAAAGATATGGGTACCTAAGGATAAAATAATATTTGTTGCAGATGTCCTTAACAACTCAATTGAAACACCAGTCATGGTACCTGGACTCTGGATGCTCACGACACATGACGGGAAAAAGGTCTATGTTCCAAAGCCTAGAACTTAAAGCTGGAGGAGATGTGAAGTTTGGAGGTAATCAGAAAGGGAAGATTATTGGTTCTGGAACCATAGGAAACAGTAACCTTCCTTCTATCTCTAATGTTTTATTAGTAGAAGGATTAGCTCATAATCTATTGTCCATAAGTCAATTAAGTAACAATGGCTATGACATTATCTTCAATCAAAGCTCCTCTAAAGCTGTAAGTCAAAAGGATGGATCAATCCTCTTTTCTGGCAAGAGAAAGAACAACATTTACAAAATTGATTTATCAGATCTTAAATCTCAAAACGTCAAATGTCTTTTGTCTGTTAGCAATGAGTAATGGGTATGGCATAGAAGATTGGGACATGTTAGTCTTAGAAAAATATCTCAACTAAATAAATTAAATTTAGTCAGAGGACTTCCCAATCTGAAGTACAACTCAGATGCTCTGTGCGAAGCATGTCAAAAAGGAAAATTTTCAAAACCTTCCTTTAAATCTAAAAATGTTGTCTCTTCCTCTAAGCCATTAGAGTTACTTCATATTGATCTGTTTGGGCCAGTTAAAACTGCATCCATCAGAGGCAAGAAGTATGGATTGGTCATCGTTGATGACTTCAGCAGATGGACATGGGTAATGTTTTTAAAACACAAGGATGAGTCACATTCTGTATTCATTGACTTCTGTACTCAAGTGCAAAATGAAAAAGATTTTAAAATCACAAAAGTTAGAAGTGATCATGGTGGTGAATTTGAAAATCATTATTTTTAAAATATTTTAAAGAAAATGGTATTGTTCATAATTTTTCTTGTCCTAGAACTCCCCAGCAAAATGGAGTTGTAGAAAGAAAGAACAGAACATTACAAGAGATGGCCAGAACCATGATCAATGAAACAAATATGGCTAAGCACTTTTGGGCAGTAGCTGTGAACACAACGTGTTACATTCAGAATAGAATCTCTATAAGACCTATTCTTGAAAAGACTCCCTATGAATTATGGAAAAACAGAAAGCCCAACATTTCTTATTTCCATCCTTTTGGATGTACTTGTTTTATTCTAAACACCAAAGAAATTCTGAATAAGTTTGATTCCAAAGCACAAAAATGGTTTCTACTTGGATACTCTGAACGCTCAAAAGGCTATAGAGTATACAACACAGAAACTCTGATTGTTGAGGAATCAGTCAAAGTCAGGTTTGATGATAAGCTTGGCCAACAACAGCCAAAGCAAATTGATTTTTCTGTAGGTACAGAAGATCATCACTCAAACTTTGAAAGTTCAAAAGAAAAAGAAGACGTAGCAGATCATCCTCTTGACAATGCTCTGAACATTCTCAGAATCTCTGACCAACCCACATAGAAAAGGTTTCCTAGATTATCTTCAGCTCACAAAGAAGACGTAATCATTGGAAGAAAAGAAGATCCCATCAGAACAAGATCATCTCTCAGAATCAATGAAGAATCTTTGTTTGGTGTAGTCTCTCTGATTGAGCCAACTACCATTGATGAAGCTCTGGAAGATAATGATTGGATCTTAACAATGCAAGAAGAACTAGATCAATTCTCCAAGAATGATGTATGGAATCTAGTTCCAAGACCCAAAGGATTCAATGTTATAGGAACCAAATGGGTCTTCAGAAACAAATTGAACGAACAAGAAGAAGTAATCAGAAACAAAGCACGACTTGTTGCACAGGGTTATAGTCAACAAGAAGGAATTGATTATAATGAAATATTTGCCCCAGTCGCCAGGTTAGAATCTATAAGATTATTAATTTCTTTTGCTGTACAAAATAACATTTCACTGTATCAAATGGATATTAAAAGTGCATTTCTAAATGGTTATATTGAAGAAGAAGTATATGTCCATCAACCTCCTGGATTTAATAATTCAAAACATCCAGAACATGTTTTTAAGTTGAAAAAGTCCTTGTACGGTTTAAAACAAGCTCCTAGAGCTTGGTATGATCGTCTGAGTAATTTTCTATTAGAAAAAGATTTTACCATAGGAAAAGTGGATACAACTCTCTTCAGAAAAACATTTAAAAATGATATTTTAATCTGTCAAATTTACGTTGATGATATAATTTTTGGAACCTCTAATATCTCCCTTGGAAAAGAATTTGCTAAGACCATGCAGGCATAATTTGAAATGAGCATGATGGGTGAATTGAAATTCTTTCTTGGAATTCAAATCAACCAGACTCCAGAAGGAACTTTCATACATCAGACGAAGTATGTTAAAGAACTTCTGAAGAAATTTCAAATGTCAGAAAGCAAAGATGCCAAGACACCTATGCATCCAACTTGCATTCTAGGTAAAGATGAAGTAAGTATGAAAGTAGATCAGAAGCTCTATAGAGGTATGATTGGATCCCTTCTCTATCTGACTGCATCTAGACCTGATATATTATTTAGCGTATGCTTGTGTAGCTAGATTCCAATCAGATCCTAGAGAATCTCATTTAACAGGTGTTAAGAGAATTCTTAGGTATCTGAAAAGTACTTCTAATCTTGGTCTGTGTTACAGAAGATCACAAGATTACAAACTAGCAGGTTATTGTGATGCTGACTTTGCTGGAGATAGAATTGAAAGAAAAAGCACCTCTGGAAGCTGCCAGTTTTTGGGTGACAATCTTATCTCATGGTACAGCAAGAAGCAAGAAACAATTGCTCTATCAACCATAGAAGCTGAATATATATCTGCTGCTGGATGTAGCTCTCAGATGATTTGGATGAAAAGTCAACTAGAAGATTTCAACCTTTATGAAAGTAAGATTCCTATCTTCTGTGACAATACTTCTGCTATTTGTCTTTCTAAAAATCCAGTCTTACATTCTAAAGCCAAACATATAGAAATTAAATATCATTTCATAAAGGACTATATTCAGAAGGGAATATTAAACTTGATTTTCGTAAAAACAGACCATCAATGGGCTGACATTTTTACCAAACCCCTTTCAGAAGATAGATTTAATTTCATTCTGAAAAATATTTGTATGGAATTATGTCCTGAATAAAATAATATTTATTTTCTGTGACTGACTTCAGAACTTTCTAAAATGAATGCTCTGATCAACAACTCTTCAGAAGTTATAAGAGAAGTTGTAACGGAAGCTATATGAAAAGTTATGAAACATTCTAACGCTTCATGTCCAAGTATAGTTCATAAATTCATTAGAACAAACAGTTGTTACATGCATCCTTCAGGAGATGAACACGTGGTGTGTTTCTGAAAGGTCAAGCGTGCAAAAGCTACTGATGACGTTCTAGGTAACTGTTGATGATTAGCCATAATCTCACGTTTTCCCTCATTTTTAGCAAATCATTAAATGCAAGTAATGATGAGATTCATTTTTAAATCCGTTTTAATCTTTATTTTAATTATGTCTTAAAGACTTTTAATTTAAATTCTTAACCTATTCTTTGAAATTAATGCCTATAAATACTTTTTGAAAAACCCTTTTCATTCTTTACTGTCTCTTTCAACTCAAGTTTTTATTGTACTTCTCTCTTAAAACCCTATTCGTAAATTTCTCTTTTCTAAAGAACTTCAATGGCTTCTTCTTCTTCTACCCACTCTGAGCAATACATTATACCTGAAAGGATAACTCTCATTCCGATAGAAAGTTTGGAAGTTTTGAGTGAGCTAATGGTAGACTTTGAGAATTTCAGAGAGAATGGATTTGACTTGTTCCCTGTTTTGAAGTTTCAAGGTTGGGAAAGCTACTTTGATCGTCTTATTGGTCCAGTTTTTCCTCATTTGGTAAAAGAATTTTGGATTCACGTTATTGCAACTCCCAAGGTTATTCTCTCCTTTGTAATGGACAAGGAAATATCCATTACAGAAAATCAAATTAGAAGGCTGCTGGGATTTAAAGGACTTGGAGTTACAGGAATGCCCACTGGAAGAATGGAGATGTCTAGGGTATATTCAGAGATTTTTACCAACGGTCAAGGTTCCTCCAAAGTCAGGGACTTAAAAGACAAGTATAAGATTTGGGCAAGGATTATTCATGGATGTATTCACCACAGGAAAGACACCAGTTCTCCTGATTACATCAACGCTGATCAACAATATCTACTGTTTTGCCTTGGAACCAATGTCAAAATTGATTTGCCCTACTTGCTTTTTGAACATCTCTGGAACCATGTCGAAGAAACCAGAGAAGCTGAAAGGATGAAGAATCCCAAATCAAAGAGGAATTGGATTCCTATGGGGAGGTTATTATCAGACATTCTGACTGAGAATGGTCTGATTGCTCACCTAAAAGAAGCAAATCTTCTGGGGGAGCTTGAACCTATCTGTGGTAAGACTATGACTGGAAAGAACTTGCTGAAAAGGAAAATCATTGACAAACTACTGGTGGAACCCTCTCCATATCTGTCAACTATTGTGAAGAAGAGAAGAATTCATATTGCTGACTTTCCTATGTTCAACTCAGGGGAGCATCCTCGTATGGTTTTACACTATCTTGAGACCTGCAGAGAAACATGATCACCTATTGATCCAGCTTGGCTTCAAGGAAGAAATCAAGCTGCTCCTGATGTTGTTCTCCAAGAATCTGTGAAGAGAAAAGCTGTAGAAGGACCTTCTGACACTACTCAGAAGAAGAAAAAGAAGACAGGTAATCATGCTGAAACTATACCTGTTTATAATTCTGAAAATGTATTTGCATCTACTGAACCCTCTCAAACCTTAGGAGACTTAGATGTAGACATTGATCTGACCTTAACATCTGAACCCCTTGCTGACAACCCTAGTAAAAATCAGTTTTCAACAGATTTAAGTGATTCTGACTCTGATGAACATTCTGACAGCCAATCAGAACCCTCTCAATCAGAACCTCCTGAACCATCTGTTTTTCAACCTATTCCTGTTGAACGTTTCTCAAGACCCCCTCCCAGACCTTTATCACCCAGACCCACTGGATGGTATGATGCTGGCTTTTGCAGAATTCCAGGGATAAATGAACCTCTAGCAATAATAAAACCTCCTTTCAACCTACCAACTGAGAATGTTTTTGCTATGAACCAACCACAACCTCAAAATCCTATTCCCACTCCTGCTTATACAATAATAATTTCTCCTGATGTCACTCCACCCACTTCACCACAACATACAACACCACTCTCAACTCCTCAAATTCCAGAACAACAAATTTTTGAACAAACTGAAATTGCTGAACCATCCGTACCTCATGATATATCAGAACCTCCTATTTGTGTTAACCAACCTGAACCTGAACCTACAAATAATCCTAAACCCAATAGCTTTTTAAGAACTGAAGTGGACTTTCAATCCCTACAATTCTTGAAAAACAAAACTTACAGAAAGGCTGTCCCTAAACCTGTTCAGACAGATGTAAATACTTTGTTTCAGAATTTTATAACAAATGTTCAAGCATGGTTACAACCGCTGAAAGAAGATTGCTTCAGAAGTGTGAACACAGCAGCAACAAATCTTCTATGGGAAACCTTCAGAAGAACTTTGGTTGCTGAATCACGGAAGTTACAGGATTTGTGCCATTCTCAGGTGCTGGACAACTTTTCCAAACTTCTGCATGCTTTTAAAACAGAAGCTGCTGATACTTGGAATAAGAAGTCTTCGTTATTAATTGCTGATACACCAGCTGATAAGATGGACATATCAGAAGATGAATATGAAGAATTATCTGAAGATTCAAATCCTCTGGCTATTGTTCTATTGAATCAACCTTCAGTTAAGGATAGACCTGAACCTGTGCCAACCCTTGCAATGGATCTAGGCACTCTACTCTCCACCTTTGTGAAGTCTGACTCATTAGTTGCTGCTTCTGACCCTGTTTCTACTAAAGCTTCATCATCTTCTGCTCCTACCTCACTTATTATGGACACTCTGAAAGAGCTAAAGAGGGAGAATGAAGTCTTGAATAAACGCATGGATAAGCAAGATCAAACAAATCTAGAGTTCAAGAACTGGATGGCAATGCAAAGTGAATATGCCTATAAAATCAAGAATCTTCTGATGGCTCTTGTCTCTAAGAAATCCTAGTTTCTTTCTGTCTCTTATTTGTATGTTTTGTTTGTACTTTTGGATATCTATTTTTAACTTTTTATGAAATCTTTCAAAATTTCTCATTTATTACACTTTTTGATTATGCCAAAAAGGGGGAGAAAATGTGCATTTTTGAACTAATCACTGTTTAACAGTTATGGGACTATGTCTCAGACATACTAACAAATTTGCAAGAATTCCTTCTGTGTAAAATATTTTTTTTGCATGTATCATTCAACTCTGAAAGAATATTCCAGCTAAGATTTATCTTCTTGAAGAAGTTCTGAAGAAATTCAAGAAGGTTGTGTATCACTCTGACTAAATTATCTCAGGATGTCTTATGCATAGAAATATTCATTTCAGGGGGAGATTCTTATCTCTTAATCTGTTTCTTTTCTTTATCTAAAATAATTTTTTGTCATCATCAAAAAGGGGGAGATTGAAAGAACAAGATTAGTTCTGACCTATCTCAAGTGTTTGGATGATAACTAAATTATATGTAAGATAATTTATGCTCTAATGAATATGTTTTGAATGTCTTAGTTAATGTTCTGACAAGAAACATTCTAAAGTACTAAGAAAACTCTATTTCAATTATCTGTAAAGATTATACTACTGTATTTGTTCCTTGAGAGACCAAGTTTGGTCAGATTTCTCAAGATGACTAGGACTAGATTTAAGTCTTAGTGGTGTTAGTCACTTGTAAGATTACTTGTGCATTGTTAGTCACAACAGTTGTTGTGTGATTGTAATCAGTTGATTATAGTGGATTAAGTCCTTGTTGAGAAAGGCGAAATCACCTTGGCGGATGGACTGGAGTAGTTTGAGTTCAAACGAACCAGGATAAAAATAACTGTGTTATTCCATTATTGTTTGAAGCTTTGTATTGAAAACGAAAAGAGTCACTTATTCAACCCCCCTTCTAAGTGTTTTCTTACCCCTTCACATTTATGGAGAATTGATTAAGTTCTTCTTGCATTGCTAAGATCCAATCATTATCTTCCAGAGCTTCATCAATGGTATTTGGCTCAATCAGAGAGACCAAACCAAACAAATATTCTTCATTGATTCTGAGAGAGGATCTTGTTCTGATGGGATCTTCTTTTCTTCCAATGATTATGTCTTCTTTGTGAGCTGAAGATATTCTAGGAAACCTTCTCTGAGTGGGTTGGTCAGAGATTCTGAGATTGTTCAGAGCATCGTCAAGAGGATGATCTGCTGAGTCTTATTTTGCTTTTGAATCTCCTTTTGCTTCTAAACTTTCAAGGTTTGAGGGATTATCTTCTGTACCTACAGAAAAATCAATTTGCTTTGGTTGTGGCTGGCCAAGCTTATCATCAAACCTGACTTTGATTGATTCTTCAACAATCAGAGTTTCTGTGTTGTATACTCTATAGCCTTTTGAGCATTTAGAGTATCCAAGCAGGAAACACTTTTGTGCTTTGGAATCAAACTTGTTCAGAGTTTCTTTGGTGTTTAGAATAAAACAAGTACATCCAAAAGGATGGAAATAAGAAATGTTGGGCTTTCTGTTTTTCCATAATTCATAGGGAGTCTTTTCAAGAATAGGTCTTATAGAGATTCTATTCTGAATGTAACACGCCGTGTTCACAGCTTCTTCCCAAAAGTGCTTAGCCATATTTGTTTCATTGATCATGGTTCTGGCCATCTCTTGTAATGTTCTATTCTTTCTTTCTACAACTCCATTTTGCTGGGGAGTTCTAGGACAAGAAAAATTATGAACAATACCATTTTCTTTAAAATATTTTTCAAAATAATGATTTTCAAATTCACCACCATGATCACTTCTGACTTTTGTGATTTTAAAATCTTTTTCATTTTGCACTTGAGTACAGAAGTCAATGAATATAGAATGTGACTCATCCTTGTGTTTTAAAAACTTTACCCATGTCCATCTGCTGAAGTCATTAACGATGACCAATCCATACTTCTTGCCTCTGATGGATGCAATTTTAACTGGCCCAAATAGATCAATATGAAGTAACTCTAATGGCTTATAGGAAGAGATAACATTTTTATATTTAAAGGAAGGTTTTGAAAATTTTCCTTTTTGGCATGCTTCACACAGAGCTTCTGAGTTGTACTTCAGATTGGGAAGTCCTCTGACTAAATTTAATTTATTTAGTTGAGAGATTTTTCTAAGACTGACATGTCCCAATCTTCTGTGCCATACCCATTTCTCATTGCTAACAGACAAAAGACATTTGACGTTTTGAGATTTAAGATCTGATAAATCAATTTTGTAAATGTTGTTTTTTCTCTTGCTAGAAAAGAGGATTGATCCATCTTTTTGACTTACAGCTTTACAGGAGTTTTGATTGAAGATAATGTCATAGCCATTGTCACTTAATTGACTTATGGACAATAGATTGTGAGCTAATCCTTCTACTAATAAAACATTTGAGATAGAAGGAAGGTTACCGTTTCTTATGGTTCCAGAACCAATAATCTTCCCTTTATGATTACCTCCAAACTTTACATCTTCTCTAGCTTTAAGTTCCAGGCTTTGGAACATAGACCTTTTTCCCGTCATGTGTCGTGAGCACGCAGAGTCCAGGTACTATGACTGGTGTTTCAATTGAGCTGTTAAGGACATCTGCAACAAATATTATTTTATCCTTAGGTACCCATATCTTTTTGGGTCCTTTTGGGTTAGCATAAGAGTTTCCAGAATGTGATGTATATTTTATATCATGTGAGTGTCCAAACTTGAATTGCTTATTCAGAGGTTTGTAAGTGAAGGTCATTTTAGCAACAGGTTTTGGAATGTATGTCTCCTTCCCTTTGGGAGGTTCATATCTAATTCCTCTTTTGTTTTTCCCACTAACTCCATAGATCATTGAAGCCATTTTATTTCTGTCTATGCCTTTAGCAAGAAAAGATTGAAAGCTATAGTCATATTCTTTCAGAATATCTTTTGAACTAGACACAAACTCTGAACTAAAATTCTTTTGAACATTTTGAATTTCCTTTTTAAGTTTAAAATTGTTTTCTAAAAGTTCAGATTTTTCTGTTTCAAGTTTCTCAAGATCAGATGCAAGACTCTTCTTGAGTTTCTTGTATTTGATTTTGAGCTTACTATAATTTTCCAGAAGTTCTGATAAACTATCAGCAAGTTCTTCTCTATAAAATTCAGAAAATACCTCTCTTTGTTCTGACTCACAGTCTGAGTCATCTTCTGTGATAGCCATCAGAGCTAGGTTGGCATTTTCATCTTCAGAACCAGATTCATCTTCAGAAGAATTTGAGTCATCCCAGGTTGCCATCATTCCTTTCTTCTTACCAAATCTCTTCTTTGGTTTTTCTTTTTGAAGCTTTGGACAATCACTTTTGTAGTGACCAGGTTCTTTGCATTCATAACAGATGATCTCTCTTCTGTTTGACTTTTTGTGTCCAGAAGATTCTGGTTTATCTTCTAACTTCTTGAAGTTTCTGAACTTCTTTTGTCCGTGCTTCCACAGATGATTGATCCTTTTGGAGAGCAAGGATAGTTCGTCTTCTTCTGACGCCGATTCTTCAGAGTTTTCCTCTTCAGCCTGAAAAGCGTTAGTATCAAATTTCTTAATTTATTTAAGGGCTAGAGACTTACCTTTCTTCTGAGGCTCATGCTCATCTAGTTCAATCTCATGACTTCTGAGGGCGCTGATGAGTTCCTCCAGAGACACATTGTTCAGATCTTTTGACACTTTGAAAGCAGTGACCATTGGTGCCCATCTTCTGGGTAAGCTTCTGATGATATTTTTCACATGATCTGCTTTGGTATATTCTTTGTTAAAAACTCTTAGACCAGCGATCAGAGTTTGAAACCTAGAGAACATTGCTTCTATAGACTCGCTCTCATCAACTTTGAAGGCTTCATACTTCTGAACTAAAGCCAGAGCTTTAGACTCCTTAACTTGAGCGTTTCCTTCATGAGTCATTTTGAGAGACTCAAACATATCATGCGTTGTATCTCTATTAGTGATTTTTTCATATTCAACTTTAGAGATAGCATTTAGAAAAATATTTCTAGCTCTATGATGATTTTTAAAATCAGCTTTTTGTTGTCTATCCATATTTTTTCTATCCACTTTGTTTCCTTCTGAATCTGTAGGATGTTTGTAACCATCCAAGACTATATCCCAAAGATCACTATCATGACCTAGAAAGAAACTTTCTAGTCTATATTTCCAGTACTCAAAATCTTCTCCATCAAACACTGGAGGTTTGTTGTAACTATTATTGTTTTGTTCAGCGGCCATTGTGTTTTCTTCTGGATCTTTTCCTGACACGGTTAAGTGTTGTGCTCAGAGTCAAGCTCTGATACCAATTGAAGGGGTAAGAAAACACTTATAAGGGGGGGTTAAATAAGTGACTCTTTTCGTTTTCAACATAAAGCTCAAACAATAATGGAAGAACACAGTTATTTTTATCCTGGTTCGTTTGAACTCAAACTACTCCAGTCCACCCGCCAAGGTAATTTCGCCTTTCTCAACAAGGACTTAATCCACTATAATCAATTGATTACAAAACCACAACAACTGTTGTGACTAACAATGCACAAGTAATCTTACAAGTGACTAACACCACTAAGACTTAAATCTAGTCCTAGTCTGCTTGAGAAATCTGACCAAACTTGGTCTCTCAAGGAACAAATACAGGAGTTTTAATCTTTACAGATAATGAACTAGAGTTTGCTTCTAATCAAGCTATATCACAACTATGATTTTTCACTTAGAATATAATGCACAAATTGTATGAACAATAAGTTTGTGAGCTTAGGATCTTTCACGTAGTTTATTGCTTCTTTTGAAAATTTGATTGGTTCACTTAGTTCACTTAGTTGTTGGCTTGCAATAAATGTCCTTCTATTTATAGTAGGAACAATAAGACCGTTGTTGCCTTCAGAAAAGTTGGAGAGCATTAAATGCTCGCGTGTTTACTTGCAATATTCCATTTTCCAAGAAACTAGTTGTAGGCACTTGAGTGCTTTCAGCCGTCTTTGCATTAATGAGCAAACGACAGTATGTAAGAACATATTTCCTTTGTTTTGACAAGACAAGTTGATCTAAACGTTATTTCAGAATTTTCTCCAATGTCTTTAAGTCAGAACATGCTTCACTCATCTTCTAGGCAGTGCGTTGCTTGCTAAGAACTTTGAACAGCACTTGCTTACAAGTTATCTTCTGAGCAAGGAACCTGCTAAAAGTTAGAAGATATATTTAACAAATAAAGTGTCTTACCAGAGTCAGCAGATGCGCTTGAATAAAAGGTTCTTTTATCAAAGAACTTCTTCATAATTTTTGCTTAGCACTTCAGAATGTTTTCTGTCAAAACATTAACTGAGACATTCAAGCACATTCATCAAAGCATAAATTATCTTAAATATAATTTAGTTATCATCAAAACTCTTGAGATAGGTCAGAACTAATCTTGTTCTTTCAGAATCATTACTTGAGGAAGGTCCTGACCTTGAATCTCGTCGGAGTATGATATTAGATGGAGATGTGAATGCTTATGGTAAAGGAATTGGTGTTGTGATTGTCACTCTTCATGGATCGCACATTCCTTTTACTGCAAGGTTAACATTTGATTGCACTAATAATATGGAAGAATATGAGGCTTGCATCATGGGTCTCGAGGAAGCTATTGATCTCAGAATCAAAAATCTAGATGTGTATGGTAATTCAGCTTTGGTAATAAATCAAATTAAAGGAGAATGGGACACTCGTCACCCTGGCTTGATCCGTTACAAAGATTATGCTAGAAGATTATTACCGTTCTTTAATAAAGTTGAATTCCATCATATCCCTAGAGATTAAAATCAAATGGAAGATGCTCTGACAACTCTGGCTTCTATGTACCAAGTGAATACTTGGAATGATATACCCCGAATTACGGTTCGACGACTGGATAGGCCCACTCATGTGTTTACAACAGAGGAGGTAGCAGATGAAAAACCTTGGTATCATGATATCAAGCATTTTCTTCAAACTCAGGAATACCCGATTGGTGCGTCAAAGAAAGATATAAAGACATTGAGAAGATTGGCAGGAAGTTTCTTCCTCAGTGAAAATGTGTTATAGAAGACAAATTATGACATTGTCTTGCTCAGATGCATGGATAGACACGAAGCAAACATGTTGAAGCATGAGATTCATGAAGTTTTATTTGGCACTCATGCCAATGGACATTCGATGGCTAAAAAGATGCTAAGGGCAGGTTATTATTGGATGACAATGGAGTCTGACTGTTACAAATTTGCAAAGAAGTGTCATAAATGCCAGATTTATGCAGACAAGTTCCATGTGCCTCCGACACTTCTCAATGTGATTTCCTCCCCGTGGCCTTTCTCTATGTGGGGTATTGACATGATTGGGATGATAGAACCCAAATCTTCAAATGGGCACCGTTTCATCTTGGTAGCAATTGATTACTTCACAAAGTGGGTAGAGGCTGCTTCATATGCCAATGTTACTAAGCAGGTGGTTGTGCGCTTCATTAAGAATAAACTTATATGTCGGTATGGTGTGCCGAGCAGAATCATCACTGATAATGGCTCGAATTTGAACAACAAGATAATGACAGAACTGTGTGAAGAATTCAAGATTGTCTATCACAATTCATCTCCATACAGGACAAAGATGAATGGGGCTGTCAAAGCTGCTAATAAGAATATCAAGAGAATTATCCAGAAGATGGTAATTACTTATAAGGATTGGCATGAAATTCTCCCTTTTGCTCTGCATGGATATCAAACATCTGTCCGCACTTCAACAGGAGCAACCCCGTTCTCCTCAGTGTATGGAATTGAAGCTGTACTCCCAGTCGAGGTAGAGATTCCCTCGTTGCGTGTGATAATGGAAACCAAGCTGACGGAGGCTGAATGGGTCTAGAACAGGTTTGACCAATTGAATTTGATTAAGGAGAAGAGAAGGACATCCTTGTGTCATGGCCAGTTATATCAAAGAAGAATGAAGAAAGATTTCGATAAAAAGGTCAAACCTCGTGAATTCAGAGAAGGCGACCTCGTGCTCAGGAAGATCATGTCTTTCAACACTGATTCTAGGGGCAAATGGACTCCCAATTTTGAAGGCCCATATGTTGTCAAGAAAGCCTTCTCTGGTGGTGCATCAATTCTTGAAACTATGGATGGAGAGGAGTTCCCACGTCCCATGAATGCTGACGCAGTCAAGAAATACTTCGCCTAAAGAAATAAAAGAATAGCTTGCTAAGTTGAATACTCGAAAGGGTGGCTTAGGCAAAAAAAGAGCGTCTCGGTAGGCCGAAAACCCGAAAGGGCGGTCTAGGCAAAAATTAGAGACCTAAACAAAATAAATTTCCCGGTAAGTTGAAAACCCGCAAGGGCAGCTTAGGTAAAAGTTAGGGATTTTCTTGGCAAGTAACTACGTCAGACAAGACTTGATCGTTGAAGCAACAATTTTCTCGGATCCTCACCATACTTTAACAAAAGCTGCTGCTCAGGATTTCAAAAGTTGTTAGGGGGGATAGTGGTCATTGTATCTCAATGTATCTTTTCCTTTATGTATTACCATTTCTCAAACTTTGTAATCATCTATGGAGTCTCGCCATTCACAGACTACCATTCTATTAATGAAATTCGAGCTTTTACCCAATTCTTTGTATTTCTTATTTTATTTAGCTTGCAAAGACTCCATTTATTACTGATAATAACTTTCAAAGCAAAGAGATTAAATAACAAAATTGATTTTTCAAAAAAAAAAGATTTGTACAATTTACTTTTACTTTAAGATTTGTGATGAAACAATGACAACAAAAATTGTGATCCTAGAAATGGACAAACTCCAGTTGTTTTGAGAAGCTTTTGTTCCCCTCGGGAATGTCTACTCGGGATGTTTTCACAGTATTGGGTTTATGATTCCGGTATCCTCGGTCAAGTTTGGATTCATTTCTCCTCTCTTCTGATTTTCCATGATGTGAAGTTTCAACCCGCATTTTCTCCAGTGAAGTAGGCCTGAATTCCCCAACGAAGCTTGGATGTTTTGGTGTCAGTCTTCTTTATTGGAGACTGATCTTGCAATCTCCAGTAGGCATGTTACTTTTGAAAAACACCAGTTTCCTCAATGAAGCTTGAAGAAGGATGTTCTATCTCAGTATCTGTTTGATTTGTCTACCTCCGGATTATGTTTCTCCTCAGTAAAGCTAAAGAAGACAGTAGGTTTTGTTTCCTCAGCTGGTCTCTACCTTTATTGGAATGATCATCTTGGAAGTTTATCCGAGTGTTGTAGTGCCCGAGGCGGTTTTGATTGGTTGTTCCCAATGTTGTGTATCTGTTTTGTCAGCATGCGCACGATAACACATACATTCATGCATACATCATGCATAGCTAAAATTGGCAAGTCTTTGTTCATTGACGTTTGTAAATATTTTTGTTAACATATTCCCCTGTTTTGCAGAGTTACGTTACCCTCTTTTCAATAGAGCGTTGGTCTTAAACAGAAAACGTATATTCTTTCAATTTCCCTAACTGAGTTGTCCCTCATAGAAGTTTTTTTTGCTTAGCCTTCCGGTACAGCTCCTTGTTTGGATGGATTTGGTTTTCCCTCTTGAGTTTATTTCTCAAAGAATGAATTCTAGTTGACTGTTTCATTCCAGTTTATTTCTGGTTTAGATCTGTGGTTCCCCAGTAATGCTATTCACTTTGGACTGCTGAAATCTCCAAGCTTTGGTTGGTGCATTTATTTTGTACAAGAAGACTTTACCCCCTTAACAAGAATATCATGGCATCTCCCTAGGAAGTCACACATCTTTCCCAAAAAGTCATCTCTTTTTACAATCCTCCGTGACAACAAGTAGCAAGTCTCTTTATTTGAGACAACTTATTTATTATCCTTCCCAGGCAGAGTGCCTTGGTTAAAGAAGAAGTTGAGACCCGTTCTAGGTGGATCACTAGAATCTTGGGGAAACTTGTTATCTTTTTGCTATCTTCAGTGAACTTTGATAGTTCATCGGCAGTGAACGTCGGTGTATATTCTCTTTCTACCTCCAGTGAAAGTTGGTAGGACATCGGCAATGAACGTCGGTGTTTGTTATTCTCTTTCTACCTTCAGTGAAAGCTGGTAGGCCATCAGCAGTGAACGTCGGTGTTTGTTATCTTTTTGCTATCTTCAGTGAACGTTGATAGTTCATCGGCAGTGAACGTCAGTGTTTGTTCTCTTTCTACCTTCAGTGAAAGTTGGTATGCCATCGAGAATGAACGTCAGTGTTTGTTATCTTTTTGCTATCTTCAGTGAATGTTGGTAGTTCATCATCAGTGAACGGTGATGCTATGATATATTCTCTTTCTACCTTCAGTGAAAGTTGGTAGGACATCGGCAGTGAACGTTGGTGTTTGTTATTCTCTTTCTACCTTCAGTGAAAGTTTGTAGGCCATCGACAGTGAACGTTGGTGTTTGTTATTCTCTTTCTACCTTCAATGAAAGTTGGTAGGAAATCGGCAGTGAACATCAGTATTTGTTATCTTTTTGCTACCTCTAGTGAAGTTGGTAGGACATCGGAAATGAACGTCAATGTTTGTTATCTTTTTGCTATCTTCAGTGAACGTTGATAGTTCATTGTCAGTGAACGGTGATGATATGATATATTCTCTTTCTACCTTCAGTTAAAGTTGGTAGACCATCGGCAGTGAACATCGATGTTTATTATCTTTCTCTCTGCCTTCAGTGAACGTCGGTAGCTTCACCTTCAGTAGAAGTTAGTGTGTCCTTTGAACATTCTACCATCCTCTCTGATTCAGTTCTATGGGTCCACCAGTGATTTATTTTCTTGGTAGGGGTGCTCCTTTGTTTTCTTTTATTATTGTTACATCCCCAGTGTTATTTTGCGTCTCTTTGGTCCTGTTAATATGCATTCATGATCATAAGCATTTGCATGGTATCTTAGGGCCAAAAATAGGGTTTATTTTATATTTAAGTATCTTCGATCGCGTCGACACGAATATTTTTAACCTTCGTATCTATGGATATAAGAAACTTAAATAAGGGCAGCTGTTGTACCCCAATTTTTGTCCCTAAGATCCCTTCATCATACCATGTTGATTCACTCACAACAAGATCACACTAGGATTCTTGGTTCCCCTCCCTACATTTAGTTTTGCCCTTTTTGATGGATTACCAAGCACCTTGGTTTATGTTCCTTTTGTGATCATGAATATTGTTTTGTTTTCTTCATTTAACTAATAAAATGCAATGTTGGTTTGTCTTGCTTGTTATCCATGTAGGTGAAGGCAATGAGATTTAACAAGCTACCCCATGGGTTCATGAGTTTATTTCCATGCCCTAGTCAATATAGCTTGAGAAGTTCAAACCTCACCATTGGATTGGTTTTGGAATAATTGGCATGTCAAGGTTGCTTTGGTTCATCACATTTTAAGGTTATTAGATTTGACTCAAAAGTACAAGGGGTTGATTGGAGAAGTTATCATGTTTGGACAAGGCCTTGTTCCTATTGGTCACAAGAGCATATTTCTCTCAAATTTCAAGATATGGAAGTGGTTTTGGTGGCTATGAATCCTCATTCTCATCCTCAACAACTTCTATTCACAAATCAAGAATGTTGGTACAAGAAGTTTGTTCAAGCTTGTCAAATTTCCTCAAAGCATTTTCTTGATCTAGGAGCTAGGGTTTTGAACTTCAAAGGGGTATATCTTGCTCACCTTTTGGTATTTTTGAGTGATTTCAAAGACATCATTCTCTTTAAAGGGTTATAAAAAAATCACTTCAAAAGTTCAAAGGAGTTTTCATGTGGAAGAGCCTTGATGAAGAAGAAAGATTACAAGTCATCCCGATGAATCCACAATTTTACATAAGTGACTTCAAATGATCATAACTTGGTCAATTTTTATCACCTTGATCCCATTATGTTTCCATAATAATCTTGAAGATGTGTACTTTATTCCTTCTTTTATGTGCAAAGTGGGAAAATGGATGGAAGTTGCTTTAAAGATGCAAAGGATTATAGGTCATTTCATGATTTTTTGCCAACTTCAACAAGTCATAAGTTGCTCAATTTTTTGAAATTTTTCAAGTCTCATAATGTCATTCAAGAGATCTACTTCATGCCATCTTTTTTGGTCAAGAGCAAATTCCAAGTGGAAGGCCATGTTTGGATGCAAAAGATTATAGGTCATTTTTGAAGAAGAATTTGAAATATTTCTAAGTATGGAAAGTCAACCCTTTTTCTTCAACTTTGACTCAATGCAACTTTCATCTCAAGCATCCATTTAACTCCATTCTTTTCCCATTGAAAAGCTTGTAACCTCTTCTTTCTAAAGCATCAAGAATCATGCCCTAAGACCCCTTGAGTTGAAAATGCCATTGGTCAAAAGTTGGCACTTTGAAATTGAATTTCTCACCAAGTCAGAATTTTGAAATCCATAATGTGGCCTCTAATCACAAGTTTTCCACACGTTTTTTCCTCTAAACATGTTTAGTGAAGTTCCAGATTTGTTTAGCGCATCAAAACGCAAGAATTGGATGGGTTTTGATGAAGTTTGTATCACACTTCACTCGTGCATCAGGTGTGCATGATTTCCCTTCAAAACACATCATTCACTCTTCCTTTTGATCCCATTCGCTTCTCCTATAAATACATGAACTATCCCATTCAATTTCCCAAGCATGGATAGCCAAAATCACCCTTCCAAACTTGTTTCACAACTCAGAATTCAGCAACTTCAAAATCCATTCTCGACCCTTTTTCAATCCAATTTTTCCCTTAATTCAACTTCCTTGATCTTCCCTGAAGCTAACCATATAATTAAATTCAAGAATCATGCCCTATACTGCTTCATAGAAGTCCAGTTTCAGAGCTCTGCAACTCAACTTCAATAGGTAGATTCCTTCATCAATTCTTCAAAACTCTGATATCATTGTGTTGCTCTCATTGCCCTGGTTCTAGTCGCAACACTTACCTTTCACTGGAAACACGTTTTGACCATGAAATTTCAAATCCCTTTTCAAAACTTTCCTTCCAAATTGCTTGAGCTACAATTTTAATAAATTTGGCGCGAGGGTGTGGTTATCTTTGTCTTGAAGAGACGAAGCGAATGACATAGGTCTGAGCTTCTGATTTTACAGTTTGAGAGACCTGCAATTCGTGATGGCTGGAGGTTGAAGATGATCAACGTGTCATCTTCCAACCAATGAAGGTGCGCCATATGTTTTTTTTTTAAATCTGATTTAATTAATGATTTTGTACATTATTCACTAATGACCATGATATGCACAACGCGCCAGATCCCCTGGATTTGATTACTAACGCGTTTTGATTCTCATCCAATGGTCCACATATTTTACTTTTATTTTCTTTTTTCTGATTTTTATATTTTAATTGTTTTAAATTTCAAAAAATCATAGAAAATTCATTTTTAGTCCAAAAAATCTGAAAAAATTATGAAAAATATTTTTGATTATCTTCTTTCTAATTTTTATTTTTTCACAATTTAATTTTGTGTTTTTGTATTTTTTATAAATTTTACACTTATTTGATTTGTTTTAAATGTTTAAAAATACTTTTATGCATTTTTAAATTCTGAAAAAATTATGGGATGATCCAATGATATTGTGAGAAATATTGGTGACCTTATTTTATTTTTATTTCTGACTTTACTATTTTTTTTACCATTTTTTGTTTATTTTACCCATTTATTTTAATTTTAAAAAAGTTTCTGACTTAAAAAAATTTCCAAAAAAATTGTAAAATTACTTGGCCCTTTTTCTGATTTTTCTATGGTCTTACTTTTCATTTCTTGATTAATTTGAACATAGTTGATATTTTTCTCATTATTTTCTATTTTTAAAACATTCTTAAAATCTTTTTTTTTGTCTATATTAAATGTGATATTATTTTGTGATTATTTTCTGGCTGATCTTGGGTTATATTTTGGATCATGAACTTTATTAACATCATTGGATCCATGGTGTTGAGTTTAACTCCACAAAAATGGATGAATGATTTTAATAATAGTTTGATTAAAATTTAATTCAAATGTACTTTATATATTTTCCCCCCATCCCTCTTCACCTCATCCCTTTCTTATTGCACTAAATGTTGTTGGAGCATGATCTCTATATCATGTCTCAAAACAAATGGTGCATAGATTGCTATTGACCGGCCTCAAAATAAGTGCGACTTCTATATAAGTCTACTTACGATTGCTTAACATAGCGCTAAATTTTGTCCCGATTCGAATAAATGATCATTCGTGGCCCAAACTTATGATTTCAAGCCCAAGTATGTTAATTTGATCTCTTTGATCCAATAACCTTGAGATTCATTGTGTGGAGGCTTTGGTTCTACCAATCCTCTAATGGATCTACAACACCTTTGGTCAACGCGGATCACTTAAACATCATTGATCATTAAATAGTACTTATGAGAATTCCAAATGGATGATATACTTGACAAAAAGCAAATGCAACTTGTTGTGTGGAGGCTTTGGTTCTACCAATCCTCTAATGAGTTCCAAATGCAAGCTTCAAGATGGTCATCCAACTAACCATTAACTATTAACTTGTTTTACCTTATGCTTTTATTCTTTTTATGCTTTATGTACCATTTACTTTTAGCATTTACATTTCATGCCATTTTCATCTTTGCTCATTTGAGCATTTATTTTCTTGCCATTTTTACTTTGCTCACTTAAGCTTTTCTTTTCCTTTCTTAAGACACTTAATAATCAACATAAACCCTAAATAATCTTTAATGGCACTTGGACTATTTGGTTACTATCCTTGGCATCATGGAGCATGGGACTTTTCTTGGACTTAGGATTAGAAACCTTGGCCTATCTTGGAGACCTTGCGATCTTATCTGATTATTTTGTCTAGAGTTCTTGAGGTTTACCTCAAGACATTGGGTTTCTTGTTTGCTTTTTGTGTGCAGGTTTTTGTGATTACACCCTTTGTTTGTAATCTGGAATTCACCCGTATACAGCTGTTACTCTGCCCAATTTTTATGAAGACTTAACACACTTGAAGTTTGGTTCTCTCAAGAGGTCTAGTATTTTTTTGCTTGATTGGTTTCAATCCAAGGAATGGGAATTCTATCTTGGCTCATAATGTCAAGTATTGACTTCTTATTTGTTAGATGGTTCTTATCCCTAGCTTTTATTTTATGCTTTAGGATAGTCCCTTCTTCTCCTCCCATCTTCTTTAATTTCAAAAATCTTCTTCCTCCTTTTGAAAACTCTTCTTGTTTCTAAACTTGAACCACTTTCATAATAAACTTGGACTTGTCCATGTATTTTCAAAACATTTTCATATATAAACCCCAATCAACTTAATAATACCTTGACATTTTTTGTGAGAAGACTAAAAGTCAATCAATCTCATTTCAAACCATCTTGCCATTTTCGTTTTTTTTTATCTTTAAACTTTTCTCAAAAGATTGAACTCTTGTCAATCCTTATAGTGATGCAAACAACTATACTTCTACTATATGTAGTGAAGAGAGATATTTTACACTTGGGTGTTGAGTGAGGCATTGTTGATTTTGAAATCCAAGCCATATCCTCCACTTTGAGATGATGCAAATTCTCCTTTCTCATGATTGTGGGTAGTAGGTATATTTTCCACACGGACAATGACGATGATGTTTCATCTCATAAAATTAACCAACGCATTTGTGTTTCAAATTTTTAAAAGAGGAACTACGTGTACCCTGATCCCCTATTGCACGAAAAGGTGGTACATGGGCACTAAAGGTTCGCAACCGCGGCGGGTGCAAAAATTATAAAATAAATATATTTCTTTTCTCATCTCTACCATCCATTTATACAACATTTTTTATATCCAAAATATACAGATTTTACAAAGAGGCTCCCGCGGAGTATCGTAGATGTTTAGGGTGCTAATACCTTCCCTTTGCATAACCAACCCCCTTACCTTGAATCTTTCCCCCTCTTTTTGGGTTATTCTCTCTTTTCCCATTCCTTTGGAAATAATAAAGCGCGGTGGCGATTTTTATTTTGATTTGTATAAAGTCTAGTCAATCCAATGGCTTAGTCTTGAATATTTCTATCGCTACACATGGTTCAAGGACAAATTGTCATGCATTTTGCACCGACTCAAGAAATACTCCATTTGATAAACTTGTGTGAAGTCCCTATTCAAAAGGCAAATGAATGTCGTACATACTTTGTGAAGGAATATAAATTTTACACTAAGACATGGACTGAAGGGAAAAAATCATAAATAATGGTGTAATCGTAAAAGGAGTTACAGATGCTGGTGAAGACGACTTCAATGACATTGTTACACATATCTATAAGTTAGTATACAATTAGTTAGACTCATAAAATAAAGTTGTCTTGTTTTAGTGTGATTGATATGATCCATTTGCCAGAGGCACAAAAATATATAAGACAAATAATACTATTGAGATTCAAATGGACCAAAGGTACCAAGAGTATGACTCTTTCATAATGTCAAATATTTTTAGGCAAGTTTATTATGTTTCTTATCCTTCAATTTTTCAATGTAAACAAGGGTGGTGTGTTGTAATCAAAATAAAACCATTGGGTCATATTAAAATAGATGGTCTAGTGGAAGATGTTACATACCAAGTTGGTGAAATTTCTCAAGTTAATGATGTGATTGAAGTTGAACATATTACCATTTTATGTAATACCGTGGTTGAGGTGTGAGTGCAACTTCACCATTAGATGTTTTGCATGATGTCAAAACTAGGGAAACTTAGAATGTATGTATATTGAACATTATCTCTATGTCATGTGGAACTCCCTTGCATTAGAGGTATTAGGAATAATTTAAAAAAACTATAAAATGTATCCCAATCATGAAAAATCAGTTTTTGCATAAAATCAGCATTTATGTGCCGACCTGAAATTTGCATGGCCGACACATAAATTCAGCATTTCTGCATTTTCTTAAAAGCTTCAGTATAGGTCGACACATACGATTTATAGGTAGACACATGTAATTAATTATTAAAGCCTTCAATATTTATGCTTTAAAACACAGGCACATAGGTCGACACATACGATTTATAGGTCAACACATGTACTGCATTTTTAAAGCTTGTAGCTACAAATTTGCATGTGTCGACACATAATTTTTTCAGGTCAACACATATTGTTTTGTGGGTCATTTTTTCATAATATTTTCATTTCGAAACTTCCTACTTTTGCCTAAAAAGATCCCAACTATAAATATGTCATTCATGCATCATTCCAACTTGATAATACCATAAAATTACCCTACATTTGTTCTTCATCTTCAACCTCCAATCTATGCATACACACTAGTATTACATTGTAACAATGTTCCGTTGGGGTTCCATCTAGACGAGGTTTGATAACATCCAATTAGGTTCTTGTGTATCCGAGAATATTGGGTTGAGATTTGTAGGGGTCTTCATCCGGAAAAACCGCAGATTTGTCCTTCAAGATCATTGGTTGATTTGGGGTTTTCTTGCAAGACGTTCAAGAGGTGATTGCGGTCAAGTGAAGTCCTTGGGAGATAAATAATGTAAAGGATCCTTTTGTGATAAATAATGCAAAGGAAGTAGCGCGAGAAAGACATATCAAAATTGAAGTCTTGTGTTTGCAATAGGTACAATTTGATCGTTCATGCGCGAAAGCTTTGGAGATAAAGAATGCAAAGGAGTAGCAATATCGACAACTCAATTGGGATATATCGTGTCTTGGTATTTCACAAGATCAAAAGAGGAGAAGGAGTTGAATCAACAACAAGCTTAGGGTTTGTCGAGTTGCTCTTGAACACTTCTTTTGTATTCATACTTTTTGCAAAGTAAGAATGTATCCTAATTCAACATTGGAATTAGGCGCATACATACACATATACAAGGACGTAAGTGGGGAACTATGTAGACAAATCCATGTGTCTCTTGTCTTTTATTGCTTCCACCCATTTGGTGAAGTAGTATATTGCCACCAAGATAAAACAATGTCCATTCGACGCCTTAGGTTCAATCATTCCAATCATGTCAATACCCCACATAGAGAAAGGCCACAGGGAAGAAATAACATTGAGAAGCGTCAGAGGCACATGAATTTTGTCAGCATAAATCTTGCACTTATGGCACTTCTTTGAAAATTTGTAACAGTTAGATTCCATTGTCAACCAATAATAACCTTCCCTAAGCATCTTTTTTGCCATCGAATGTCCATTGGCATGGGTACCAAAGGAACCTTCATGGATTTCATGCATCAACATGTCTACTTCGTGTCTATCTGGGCATCTGAACAAGACCATGTCATAATTTATTTTGTATAGCACATCTTCATTGAGGAATAAGCTACCTGCTAACCTTCTCAATGTCTTTCTACCTTTGTTTGATGCACCAATCAGGTATTCCTGAGTCTGGGGAAACAACTTGATATCATAATACCAAGTTTTTCGTCTGACATTTCCTTCGCTACAAACACATGAATTGGTCTATCCAAATGTTGCACTGTGATACGAGGCACGTCATTACAAGTATTCACTTGATACATAGAAGTCAGAGTGGCTAAAGCATCCGCCATCTAATTTTCATCTCTGGGAATATGATGGAATTCAACTTTATTAAAGAAAGGTAATAATCTTATAGCATAATCTTTGTAAGGAATCAAGTCAGGGTGACGGGTATCCCATTCTCCTTTAATATGATTTATTAAAAAAGCTAAATCACCATACACATCTAGAATTTTTATTCTGAGATCAATAGCCTCTTCGAGTCCCGTGATACAACCTTCATACTCTGCCAAGTTATTGGTGCAATCAAATGCCAACCTTGTAGTAAATGGGATATGCGATCCATGAGGAGTGATAATCACAACACTAATTCCTTTCCAATAAGCGTTCACAACTCCATCAAATACGATAACCCATTAGGATTCAGGATCAGGACCTGCCATAGGAAAAGGCTCATCACAATCTTTTATTTTCAAAAACACATCCTCATCAGGGAAATCATATTTAATAGACTGATAATCATCAACTGGTTGGTGAGCAAGATAATCTGCCAACCCATTGATTTTTATAGCCTTCTGAGTACGGTATTCAATATCATATTCAGACAACAACATCTACTAACGTGAAATTCTCCCAGTAAGAGCAAGCTTTTCAAAAAAATGCTTAATTAGATCCATTTTGGAAATCAACCAAGTAGTATGATTCAACATATATTGCTGCAACCGCTTTTTCGCCCACGCCAGAGCACAACATGTCTTTTCCAGCATAGAATACCGCGACTCACAGTCAGTAAACTTCTTGCTAAGATAATAATTGGGATACTCCTTCTTCCCTATTTCATCTTGTTGTCCCAGAATACAGCCCACAGAATTATCTAACATTGTCAGATATAGGATCAATGGTCTTCTTTCAATAGGAGTGAGCAAGATAGGAGTTTCAAGCAGATACTATTTAATGCTTTAAAATTCCCTTTGGAAATCATCTGTCCACACACGACCTTGATCTTTCTTTAATAACTTAAAGACCGACTCACATGTTGCAGTCATATGGGAAATAAATCTGGAAATGTAATTCAAACGCCCAAGGAAGCCTCTAACTTTCTTTTCAATTTTTGGTGCTGGCATTTCTTGAATTTCTTTGACTTTATCAGGGTCAACTTCAATTTCTTTTTGGCTGACAATGAAACCTAACAGTTTTCCCGATCGAACACCAAAGGTTCATTTATTTGGATTCAAGTGGAGACGATATTACCTCAAACACTGAAACAATTTCAACAAGTCTTCTATATTCCCTTCTTCAGTCTGAGACTTAGCAATCATATCATCAACGTATACCTCAATTTCCCTATGCATCTATCATGGAATAGGGTTGTCATAGACCTCTGGCACGTTGCACCAGCGTTGTTCAACCCGAAGGGCATCACTCTGTAACAGAATGTTCCCTAGGGTAGAGATAAACGTTCTTTTTTCCATGTTCTCAGGAGCCATTTTGATTTGATTATATCCAGAAAATCTGTCCATGAACGAGAATAATTTGAATTTTGTGGCAATGGAAAGTCATCTTTTGGACTAGCTTTATTTAAATCTCTTTAATCAACGCACATGCGAACTTTTCCGTCTTTCTTTGGTACTGGGACAATATTGGCAATCCACCGAGGGTACACTGATGTCACAAGAAAATCGGCATTAATCTGCTTTAAAACTTCTTCTTTAATTTGTACTGCCATATCAGGGTGAGTTCTTCACAACTTCTGCTTGATTGGCGGACATTCTGGCTTTAGCGGTAAATGATGTTCCACAATATCAGTATCCAAACCCGACATGTCTTGGTATGACCAAACAAATATGTCCACATACTCTTTCAACAATTCAATCAACCTGCTCTTCACGTCGGGGTGAAGCAATGCTCCAATCTTGAGTTCTTTCGGATCTTCCTCTGAACCCAAGTTAATCCTCTCCAACGACTCTTCATATGGCTGAATGGAACTTTTCTCGTGCTCAAGCAACCATGAAACCACTTATGGGATTTCATCATATTCTTCTTCTTAGGCCACATACGCAGGATATTCAAAGTTGGGAGAGGGTGCATGGTCATTGTATTCAATAAGTTTTTTAATTAATCTGCACATATGATTTATGATTGCTTTTAGAAACTGACCCATATAATAAGTGATTATGCATATTCAATTATAGTTATTATTTATTTTGAAAGGTTTTTTATGATTACCATTTTCCAAGAAAAATCATAAAATAAAGACACAATTTGGGAATCAAAGACAACTTTGATTATTGATTTTAAAGATCAAAGCAACAAATATGCCCATACAATATCAATACTTTCACCTTGGGAAGAGTGAAAGATTTTTTGAAAAGATTAACAAAAAAAATTACTTTGATACATGAATGAAAGAGGGAACATTAATAGTGATCCAATTTTGGACTTTAACTCCATGGTCACATAGTACGGCACCTCCTACTCTGCTTCACCTTCCAGAATAACATTGATCCTCGGAATAGTTGGATGAAGATAACCTCCACTATGAAAGATATCCTGATACTTTTCCAAAGCAGACTTCAGCTTCATATGCTCACCTTTACCATTCTTCACAAGAATCCAAAACAAGCTCTATTCTTATTGACAGGTGGATCCATAATCTGCCCCCATACCTTACTAGGGCCATTACGTACTACCTGATGAGCATTCTTAAACGAAGCTATAAAATTCTCATTTCCCTCACATTATCAATGGATAAAGCTTGGAGCTGAGTTCCAACAACAACTTCATCTGCTTGAACAACACTGAAAGAGGATAAATGAGATACTAACAAAGCATGTTCACCATTTATGATGACCACCTTTCCTTCACGAACAAACTTCAGCTTCTGGTGAAAAGTTGAAGTAACATCCCCTGCCTCGTGTATCCACGGTCATCCCAGTAAACAGTTATAAGCGGGCACAATATCCATAACCTGGAAAGTAATCTGAAATAAGTGCATACCTATATGAATAGGAAAATCTACTTCCCCCATGAAAGACTTCCTTGATCCATCAAAAGATTTCACAATTATGCCACTCGGGCGCATGAGAGTTCCTCAGTACTTCAACTTCATAAACATGCTCCTCGGTATGACATTTAAAGCGGATCCATTGTCAATCAGCACATTTGACAATGAATCATTCTTACAGTTTCATGGAGATATGGAGAGCCAGATTATGATTCCTTCCTTCATCAGGCAGCTCGTCATCACAAAAACTCAGGTTATTACAGAAGGTAATATTCCCTACCACACTGTTCAATTGGTCTAAAGTCATATCACTTTCCATGAAAGCTTGATCCAACACTCTCATCAAATATTCCCTATGGGCAGAAGAGTTCATTAGCAAGACTAGAATATATATCTTTGATGGAGTGTGCAATAATTGATCTACGATCTTGTAGTCTCTCATCTTGATAATATTCAATATATCATCCACATCTTTTCCAGAGTAGTACCACTAGATTCCATCACCGCTTTCTTGGGTTCAGTACTTTCAACAACCTTTTTATCAGCATTAACATTCCCTTGAATGACAAAACACAGCCAATGCGTGTTACTCGGTTGGCTTCAGCAATATTCTTGACATCAGACAAAGGTTGGATGGGAGCTTCCACATCATCCTCTAGGATTATAGCATTGTATTTGTACATGACTCTGTCTAATTCGTAAGGAATAGGTCCCGATAAGAAAATCACCACTGGAGTAATAACTGGCTTGCTATGGTACTCAATCTCTATAGGGGCATGAATACCAAAATAAGGCACAATCACATTCACCCTCTCTTCATAATACTTAGACATCACAAAATCATTGTTGGAAAACATTCATCTGAGGAAAAGAATTCATCTGCAGAAACATACTCATCATCTGACACAGCCTTAGCCAAGCAATCTTCAATCACATTAATCCCATTGTAATCGTCTCTATTGCCTGAAACTTTGATAGTACCATTGTCCAACAACAACTGAATACCCCTTCTCACGATGGAACAACCATAAGGATCTCTTCAGCAAATCTGGAAAGACTCATAATGGTGTTCTTCTTGACCATCCATGTGACATAAGGTAGCGTGTAACTACACCAAATCATCATTCATATGATTCACGTCAAAAATTCGGAATTCACTGGGACATTCATAGACCGTGTTCACATCTTCTTTGTACTCTTCCCTATGCCTGATTATATGAATGAGGCCTTTGTCCATCATTTCCTGAAGATCAGCTTTTATCTTATCACATCACTGGATATCTGTACTACAAATACCACAACCAGCATGGTCATACGTATAGTAACTAAACTCGTAGAGGTTAGTATGCATCTTTACTAAATCCCCTCTAACTAGGTTGATATTAAAAATCCAGAAGTCGCCAGGACAACCAGCAACCATGTTTACATTATTTGCTCCTCCATGCTTTGGAAAAGGATTATCTTTCACGTTAGGGCCAACATCTTTAAAGGATAAAAGGTCAGATCTCACCATCTTTTGTACTTCAGATTTCAAAGGATAATAGTTCTTAATATTGTGCCCTGGTGTTCCCTGGTGAAAAGCACATGCCTGGTATGCCTTATAATATCAAGGTAAAGGTGATGGTATAGGAGGGGGTGGCCTGGTCTGAACCAGCCTCTTCTGAATCAAAGCCAGGAATAACTCTGCATAGCTCATTGGAATGGAGTCAAAGGCTTCTCTTTTCTGACTTTTCCCTTGATTACCCTGAGGAGATGGTGTTTGATAGGAAATTATGTTGGAGTTGCATTGACGACTGGAGTAACAGAAGAAACTTGTTGCTGGTACCGTTGATGCCTTCTAGTTGGTCTAATCTTCCTTTCTCTAATAACAAAATTTGTTTCACTTTCTTTCGAAAGGAACCGTACGAAGACTTCTTTGTCCCCTCCTCTTTTGTCAAGTGCCCCTCTCTAACAGCCTCTTCCAAATGAACACCCATGCTTACCATTTCGGTAAAATCATCGGCGCACTGGAGACCATCCTTTCATAATAAAATGATCCAATGGTTTTCAGGAAGACCTAGGTCATTTCTTGTTCTTCCATAGGTGGCACCACTTGGGAAGGTATCTTACACCATCTCTGCACATATTCTTTGAATGACCCCTTGTGTCTCTGAGCCATTGCCCTTAACTGGTCATGGCCAGGCGCCATGAACATATTGTACTTATATTGTTTGATAAAGGCTTCTCCTAGATCATTGAAGGTACGTATACTACTATTATCGAGACTCATATACCACTTCAGAACAGAACCAGTTAAACTATCTTGGAAGAAATGAATGAGAAAATGCTGATCATCAGTATGGGTAGACATTTTCCTGATATACATCACAAGGTGGTCACGAGGGAAAGATTTTCCCTTGTACTTATCAAATTTTGGTAATTTAAACTTGGCTGGCACCTTTACATTGGGAACGAGGCAGAGTTCACTAACGTTTTGTCCAAACAATTCTTTTCCTCGAAGGGCCTTCATTTCCTTCTGCATCTCATTGAACTAGTCTTGAAAGTCATCCAACCGGTCATAGAAACCCATACTTTCACTCAGAGGAGGGACATAACGATAAACTTCATCATTAACAAACAGCACAACATTCACCAAAGGAGGTGCAACATAGTGGATCTCATTTCTAGCAGCAGGAGTAACATGCACCATAAGAGGTGCAGGAGTAGCAGCAACTTGAACAAATGGAGCGACTGGAGCATCAAGATTACACCCTTCTGGTATAAAGGTTTCTGGAATTCCCCACGAGTAACCCCGAGGCATACGGTTATAAGCAAAAGTAACTGGGGTAACAGAAACAAGAACTGATAGACCTTCAGAAGCAATTGTTGTTTGTTGTGACTGAGCAAGTGGTGGATGATTCTGAGCAGCCACCAATGATTCCATCAAAGCAGACATATTGGCCATACTGGCCTTCAAATTAGTAACTTCTTCGTGTAGCTCGCGATTCTCTTGTTCAAGATTCTCCATTTTCTTCTTGGAATTAGCCCGAGTATTGTACCAGTGAGACAACTTGTTGAACGAAGTAGAGAAATTCAATAAGACACCTGGGTATGAACATAAATGCAAGAAATATGTGTCAGATGATGCATGATATGCGATACACATAATTTATTAATTATTATTAATATTTCAAAGGACTCAAAGAAATATAGACAATTTTGAAAATATTAAAGTACTAACACATTTTGAAATACTGAAAATCTCATTATAATAACTTCAAAATGGATTACAAGTCATCTTTTGAAGTACAAGTTTCAACAATCTCAAGTACAAGAAGAGATAGAATCTAAAATCCAAAAAAAAAAAGCAAAGCTGATGAAGATCACTCCACATACTAACACTTTCATGTGAGTCTTGCAATCCGAGCCTTCAACTGCTTGTTCTCTTCTACATACCTATTGGCAACCACTTTCCAATCACCAGAGTTAGGAAGTGAATGACTAAGTCTTGATTGAGCTCTAGAGGAAAATAAATCCTCTTGCCTTTCCATCATCTCTACAACACGACTCTCAATAATTTCGATCAAGCCATCCTTCTCCTTCAAGCCTTCTCGATAGGACATCTCTAAAGTCTGACACTTATTCTTCAGGGCCTCCTTCTCCTGCTGCATCTTGACTAGGTCAAGCTAAAGCTCTTCCACATCATCTAAAAGTGGAAGAGTGGTCTTCACAAACATATCAGGCATAGGTGCTTCACGGGAATACGACATCTTCAACTGAATTTCCCTGGCTTGTACCCACCGGAGATAAGGCTCCAAAGAAACAACTCCTATTGGTCCCAAGTCCTTTCTACTCTTCCTGTGAATATGGTTCTAAGCCTTTGCAATCTCCTCTTTAGCTCTCTTATGATCCTCTCCCTCTTTGAGAAAGAAACCACTCAAATGAATACTATTTGGCTTATCTATCATCGGATATCCAAGCCGACATCGTGCAAGAACGAGATTGTAGTTAATTCCTCTCTTTGTACCAAGAAGAGGTACATTGGGGAAACTATCACACTATAAATAATCTCTACATCATGGTAAGCTTGATGATAGCAAACAATATCTGAATGAGTGAGGGACATAATCTTTGGAGCCCAATGAGGTTCCTTCTTGATATCCCAAAAAGCATCGGACTAAGGTAAGTGAAAAATAAACCACTGATACAACAAAGGCGTGCAACAAATGATTATCCCTCCATGATAATAATAGAAAAGAGGAATAGAGTAATAAGCATCTCCTAATAATGTAGGGACAAGATTCCCTATCAAAAAGATCATGATGGAATTGATATCCACAAAGTTGTCGACGTTCGGAAATAAGAATAACCCATAAGCAAGTAGAGCAAAGATAGCCTCAAAAGCAATTGTACTCTTCATCCTAGCAAAGTAACGAGCTTTCTTTAATAAAAATTGAGCGGGTAATCCTCTAATTCCTTCTTTGGTAGTCATGCAGGCCTCAATATCAGACTTCCTCAAATGAACCATAGTAGCAATCTCATGAGATTTTGGCTCCCCCTCTAAACTAGTGAAAGGAACACGATCAGTAATAGGTAAACTCAGTAGATAAGAATACTTCTCTAATGTAGGCATCAACTTATAATTAGGGAAAGTGAAACATCGATACATCGAATCATAGAACTGGACCAAAGTCGAGAGAACACCCTCCTTCGTTCTGAGCTTCATGAGAGACACAATGGATCCATACTTCTTCCGAAAATCCATAGAACTCTCAATCTCGTTAATCAGACTCATCAAATCATCTATCTTGGGATTCTTAAAGCTCTACTTCTCAGTCTTTCTTTTTCCACAATCCATGGTCAAAAGTACCTGAGATTTTCGCAAAAAGTCAACTTTAAGTCCCTTGAACCAAAATGTCTTAAAGGATGCTCATGGGTGCATGAATACATGATGCAACAATCACACACAAGATCACAAACATGGGGTTCATAGGTTTGACGTCACGAGCATGAAGTCAAAGGTACTACCCATAAGGTATGGTCTAATAGTTTATCACCTGTTGAACAAGGTTCTAAAAGGTTCCCAGAGTCTACATCCTTCCTTCGGATATTACCAACGTCCTGATTGACTCGGTAATTAGTAATATTCTCAAGAAAAACTCGTCTGAGTGTAGTATAGTGTGACAACCATTCCGGATTACTCTGTCATAGTTTCCGCACTACACCTAAAAGGCCAAGATGGGTTAAAGGTTCTACAGTCTTCAGCTTCAGCAGGTTCCGAAGTCGAAATCAGTATGTCTTCCCGATTACTTGGTAAACGACACTACAGTCAAAGGGGCCTCCACTTAGTAGAAATGTTGAGACTAAGCCATTGGATTGACTTATCTCACACAAATCAAATAAAAATATCCACCGCGCTTTATTATTTCGAAAGGAATGGGAAAAGAGAGAATAACCCAAAAAAGGGGGAGAGAATCTAAGTTCGGGGGTTGGTTATGCAAAGGGAAGGTATTAGCACCCTAAACATCTATGGTACTCCGCAGGAACCTCTTTGTAAATTTGTGTATTTTGGCTATGACTGTTGTATAAAAATAGATTATGGGGATGAGAAAAGAAATATTTTTTTACAATTTTTGCACCTGCTGTGGTTGTGAATCTTTAATGCCTACGTATCATCTTCTATGCAATAGGGGATCAGGGTACTCGTAGTTCATCTTTAAAAATTTTAAAACACAAGTGTGTTGGTTAATTTTAAGAGACGGGACATCATCGTCTTATCTCAGTGGAAGAACATACTTACTACCTACAATTATGAGAAAGGAGAATTTACATCATCTCAAAGTGGAGGATATAGCTTGGATCTTAAAATCAACGAAGCCTCACTCAACACCCAAATGGAAAATATCTCACTTCACTACATATCATAGAGGTATAGTAGTTCGCATCACTACAAAGATTTACAATAGTCTAATCTTTTGGGAAAAGAGTTTTTAAAGTAAAAAGCCAAAGTGGAAAAATGGTTTAAATGAGATTGATTGATTTTTAGTCTTCTCATAAAAATGTCAAAGTATTATTAAGTGGGTTAAGGTTTGATTAAGAAAATATTTTTGAAAACGTATGGACATAAGTCCAAGTTTATTGTGAAAGCGGTTCAAGTTTAGAAAACAAGAATAGTTTTTACAAAGGAGGGAGAAGATTTTGGAAATTAAAGAAGATGGGAGGAGATGAAGGGACTATCCTAAAGCATAAGATAAAATCTAGGGAAAATAACCATTTAAACAACAAGAAGCCAACATTTGACATAATGAGTCAATGTAGAATTCTCATTCTTTGGATTGAAACCAAACCAGCAAGGGTGATATACCTCTTAAGAAAGTCAAGCTTCAAAGGTATTAAGTCTTCACAAAAATTGGGCAGAGTAACAGTTGTATACAGATGAATTCCCAATTATAGACAAAGCATATAATCAAAATCACATGCAAGCAAAGAAACAAACTATTAGAACATAGTTTGATTCTACAACCCTTGTAAGAGTTTTGATGATAACAAACACAAAGAATAATTATGCACTCCAAAATTATATTCTATTTTGTAGAGAAGTTCTGATGGAAGAAGATCAGTAGATAAGTTACAAAGTTGTTTTTGCTGTGATTGTAAACATCTCAAAAAAGCTTTGATGAAATAAGATCAGAAGATGCGCTAAAAGGATGTTTCAACTCTAATTATAAAACTCTTTGAAAGAATTTCTAATGCTGCAAACAGGATTTCATGGCTCTGATCTCCAAAGTTCTGAAGCAAGCAGCAACAGATACTTCAATGTTCTAAAGCATTACAAATCAAATATTTCCTTTTCAAGAGTAACGGCTGGAAGGGAACAAAGATCTCTATTTTTGGAAAGCGCCTTAATTGTCATTAATCAAGTTTCCAAATGATCATCCATGCTTCTCCTATTTAAACAAGCCTTGAGGATAAATCATTTACGATTTCATACACACAATAACGCTGCTATCATATCTCATCCTCAAACATTCAATATTTTCAAACTGTGTAAAACATCATTGTATTGTGATATTGTTTTATTAGAAACACTATTGTACACTGTTTATTCATACATTGTTTAAGTGAATTTCCTTAAGAAAAATCGGGTTATGGTTATACTCAAGAAGACTTATGCAGTTGTCAAAGTAGATTTGTAATCAAGATTGATTAGTTGATTAAGACCTCATTGGAGTGAGTCGAAATCACCTTGGCGGTTGGACTGAAGTATTTTGAGTTCAAACAAACTAGGATAAAAATCAACATGTTCTTTTCATTAAGTTTTAAGATCCTAATTCAACCCCCCTTCTTGTGTTTTTCCATTCTTCAATTGGCATCAGAGCACCTGGTTCTGAGTTCAAGCACTTAACCGTGTCAGTAAAAGATCCAAGCTAATAAAAACACTATGGTGGGACCAAGTCAGAACATCAGCAATGACTACCATGATGAGAAAGACAGAATCAGCGGCAAACCTCTAATCTTTGATGGAGAGAACTTTGAATATTGGAAAGACAAAATTGAAAGCTTCTTTCTGGCTCATGATGTTGATCTTTGGGATATGGTGATTGATGGGTACATACATCCTGTTGATGAAAGTGGTCAGAAGATTGACAGAAAAAGAATGTCAGATCATCAAAAGCGAGACTTCAGAAATCATCACAAGGCCAGAACTATTCTCTTGAGTGCCATCTCATACTCAGAGTATGAGAAGATTACAAACAGAGAGACAACAAAGCACATGTTTGATTCTTTGATAATGACGCACGAAGGCAACACACAAGTAAAAGAAACCAAAGCCCTTGCGCTCATTCAGAAGTATGAAGCCTTCAAAATGGAAGAAGAGGAAACCATTGAAACAATGTTCTCAAGATTTCAAATCCTTGTTGTTGGCCTAAAAGTTCTGGACAAAGGGTACTCAACTGCTGATCATGTAAAGAATGTCATCAGAAGTTTACCAAAGAAATGGAGACCCATGGTCACTACTCTCAAACTGGCAAAAGATCTGAACAAAATATCTTTAGAAAAACTTGTCAGATCTCTCAGAAGTCATGAGATAGAGTTAGAAAATGATGATCCCCAGAAGCAAGGTAAGCCTTTAGCCCTTAAATCTAACAAAAATACGATTCTAAAGTTTTGCAGCCAATAGAAGAAAACTCTGGTGGTTCCTCATCAGAAGAAGACTAATTATCCCTTCTCTCCAGAAGAGTAAATCAGCTGTGGAAGCACAGGAAAAGGAAGTTCAGAAATTCCAGAAGAACAGGGAATTAGTCTGAATCATCGTCTGGATACAAAAAATCTGAACCATCTTCTGAATATAGAAAGTCAAGAAACAGAGACATTGTCTGCTACGAGTGCAATGAACAAGGGCACTACAAAAGTGACTGTCTAAGGCTTCAGAAGGAGAAACCTAAAAAGAAGTTTGTTAAGGAGGAGAATAAAAGTCTCATGGCAACATGGGATGACTCAAACTCTTTAGAAGAAAACACTGAATCAGAAGATGAAAGAGCCAACATTGCCCTGATGGCCAACATATCAGAAGATACTGAATCATCTGGATCAAAATCAGACTCAGACAGAAGAGGTATTTTCTAACTTTTCTAGATCTCAATTAGAAGAGAGTCTGTCAGAAATTCTAGAAAGGTATCAGAAGCTTCGAGTCATAAACAAGAACCTAAAAAAGGATCTAGTTTCTGACTCTGAAGAAACTAAGAATCTGAGACTGGAAAACTCTGAGCTGAAAGAAAAAATTTCAAAACTTGAAAATGATTTACAAAATACTCAGAAGGAAACTATCTCAGAAGTTCCTAGTAACCCTGATAAGATCATAAAGGAATGTGATCACAGCTTTCAGAAGTTCCTCGCTAAAAACATAGGTAGAAGCAAGATGGCTTCAATGATGTATGGAGTCAGCAGAAATGGAAGAAAAGGTATAGGATACAAAGGTAAAGTATCCCAACCTAAGAAAGTCAAGGATTTGGTTATTAAATGCACTCCTTTGAAATCTCACTTTACCTATGGGCACACACATGATTTAAAATATACCAGTAATGATTTCTCTGCTAAACCAAAATTCAAACAGAATTTTGGTAACTCTAACAAACAAGGACCCAAAAAGATATGGGTACCTAAGGATAAAATTGTCTATGTAGCAGATATCTTTGACAGCAAGACTGAAACACTAATCCTTGTACCTAGACTCTGGATGCTCTCAACACATGATGGGAAGAAAGCATATGTTCCAAAGCCTGGAGCTTAAATATGGAGGCTACGTAGGTTTTGGAGGCAATCAGAAGGGGAAGATCATTGGCTTTGAAAAAGTTGGTAACTGTAATCTTACTTCTATTACTAATGTTCTGTTAGTAGATGGATTAATCCATAACTAGTTATCCATAAGTCAATTAAGTGATAACGGTTATGATATAATATTTAATCAAAAGTCCTGTAAAGCAGTTAGTCAGAGAGTTGTATCTATCCTTTTTAATGGAAAGAGAAATAACAACATTTAAAAAATAAAACTTTCTAAACTGAAAAGTCAGAATGTAAAATGCCTATTGTTTGTTAACGATGAGCAATGGGTCTGGCATAGAAGATTGGGGAATGTTAGTATGAGAAGAATATCTCAGATTAACAAACTCAATCTGGTCAGAGGACTTCCTAACCTGAAGTTCAACTCAGATGCTCTGTGTGAAGCATGTCAAAAAGGCATGTTTGCAAAACCCCCCTTTTAAGGCAAAAAATGTTGTTTCTACCTCTAGACCATTAGAACTTCCACACATAGATCTATTTGGACCAGTGAAAAATGCATCCATTGGTGGAAAGAAATATGGATTATTGATCGTAGATGACTATATCATATGGACATGGGTAAAGTTCTTAAGATACAAGGACGAGTCACACTATGTGTTCTTTGCTTTCTGTAACCAAGTCCAAAACGAAAAATATCTTATAATTGTTAAAGTCAGAAGTGATCATGGTGGAGAATTTGAAAACAAAAAATTTGAAATATTTTTTAATGAAAATGGCATCTCTCATGATTTCTCTTGTCCTAGAACGCCCCAACAAAATGGAGTTGTAGAACGAAAGAACAGAACTTTACAAGAAATGGCCAGAACTATGATCAACGAGACTAACATTGCTAAGAACTTCTGGGCAGAAGCAATTAACACATCATGTTACATTCAGAATAGAATCTCCATAAGATCTATTCTGGATAAAACTCCATATGAATTGTGGAAGAACAGAAAACCCAACATCTCGTATTTCCATCCATTTGGATGTATTTGTTTTATTCTTAACACCAAAGAACATATGAACAAGTTTGACTCTAAAGCACAAAAGTGTATCATGTTAGGATACTCTGAACGCTCAAGAGGCTACAGAGTATACAACACAGAAACACAGATTGTAGAAGAGTCAATCAGTGTTAGATTTGATGACAAGCTTGACTCTCAAAAGTTAAAGCAAGATGAATCTTTTGCAGTAATAGAAGTCCAATTTACAGGTACTGAAGAAACTGCACCAGAAGTTCCTCACAAAGAATCATAGAAAACACTAGAGGGAGATGTCACAAATATTACAGCAACATCTGAAGAACCTCTCCAGAAAATACAATCCAGAAGCAGCTTAGCTCATCCTGAAGACAAAATTATGAGAAAGAAGGAAGACCCAATCAGAACAAGATCCACATTCAGAAACTCTGAAGAATATCTCATGGGATTAGTATCTATGATTGAGCCAACTTCCATTGACGAAGCTCTCTTGGAAAATGATTAGATACTTGCAATGCAGGAGGAATTAAACCAATTCATCAGAAATGATGTGTGGGATTTGGTTCCCAAACCAAAAGGGTTCAACTTCATTGGAACCAAATGGGTATTCAGAAACAAGCTGAATGAACAAGGAGTAGTCATCAGAAACAAAGCATGGCTGGTTGCACAAGGTTATAGTCAGCAAGAGGGGATAGACTATACAGAAACCTTTCCTCCATTCTCCGTGTTAGAATCTATCAGACTTTTAATTTCTTTTGTTGTAAATAATGGCATCACTCTCTATCAGATGGATGTCAAAAGTGCATTCTTAAATGGATACATTGATGAAGAAGTTTATGTGCACCAACCTCCTGGTTTTGAAAATTCAAAACATCCAGAATATGTATTTAAACTAAAGAAATGACTATAAGGTCTGAAACAAGCTCCCAGAGCTTGGTATGAAAGATTAAGTAGTTTTCTATTAGAAAATGATTTCACCAGAGGGAAAGTGGACACAACCTTATTCTGTAAGCCATTTAAAAATGACATTCTAGTTTGTCAAATTTATGTAGATGATATTATTTTTGGATCTACTAAAGCCTCTATGGGAAGATAATTTTCTAAGTCTATACAAGTAGAGTTTGAAATGAGCTTGATGGGAGAACTCAAATTCTTTCTGGGCATTCAGATCAATTAAACTCCAGAAGGAACTTACATACACCAAAGCTAATACATCAAATAACTTCTGAAGAAATTCGACTTATTATAATGTAAGCCAGCCAAGACTCCAATGCATCCTACATGCATTCTGAAAAAAGGAAGATGTAAGTAAAAAGGTAGAACAGAAGATCAACAGAGGTATGATTGGTTCTCTTATATCTTACAGCTTCAAGACCTGATATTCTGTATAGTGCATGTTTATGTGCCAGATTCCAATCAGATCCTAGAGAATCTCACTTAACAGTTGTTAAGCAAATTTTCAAGTATTTGAAAGGTGCTACTAATCTTGGTCTGTTTTATAGAAAAATGAATGAATACAAATTAGTAGGGTACTGTGATGCTGACTTCGTTGGAGACAGAGTAGAAAGAAAAAGCACCTTTGGAAGTTGCCAGTTTCTGGGAGAAAATCTGATCTCATGGTCCAGCAAAAGGAAATCCACAATTGCATTTTCAACTGCTGAAGCTGAATACATAGCAACAGCTAGATCCAGCACACAGATGCTCTGGATGAAAAGTCAGCTTAAAGACTTCAATATATTTGAGAGTAACATTCCTATACTCTGTGATAATACTTCTGCAATTTGTTTATATAGAAATCCTATTTTACATTCTATGGCTAAGTATATAGAAATAAAACATCATTTTATTAGGGACTATATTCAGAAAGGAATTCTTTCCTTAAAATTTATTGACACAAACTATCAATGGGTTGATGTCTTCACTAAACCACTTTCTGAAGATAGTTTTAATTTCATTCTGAAACATCTCAGCATGAAATTATGTCCAGAATAAGAGTTTTATTTATATATTCTTTAACCCTCAGAATTTTATGTTTTTCTTGTGAACATCTGATAAAAAATTCTTCAGAAGTTAGAAGGACAGTTGTATCTGGATCTACCTAAGAAGATCTGAACAATTCCCAAATGGTTCATTTCAAATATAAAAACATGCAGTTCATATCATCAACATCTGCCATCCTCTCACAAGAGTTTCTCCTAAGGCTGAACACACGTTCAAATTCTGAAGGGACTAAAGTGTTGATTAGATGCATTGAGACTCGTGTTATATCAGTAACTGTTCTATATCTCCACGCCATCTCCCTATTTTCAAGAATCATTAATGCTATGTAATCATTACTATTTTTCACTCTTTTCTTGCTAATTAAGGTTTCAATTTGTTTATAAATACACCATTCACTTTCACTCTCACTTCTTCTCGCTACTATTTTCTCTCTACTTTTTGTGTGCAAAATTTTCTTTCAAAAACCCTCAGCAGTCTGTGTGAACAATGACTTCATCTTCAAGCGCTCAAAGCTCTCAATGTGTTCCTGGTTCATCTTTGTCAATAGCAGAAAGATATGAAGAACCGTCAAGAACTCTACTGACCCCTATTGATTCACTAGAATTTCTCTGTTAACTCATTATAGATTTTGAAAGTATGAAGGAAAACGGCTATGATCTTACACCTGATGTGGAATTTCAAGGATGGACCAAATATTTTGATCATCTTCTGGGTCCAGTTTTCCCAAAATTGGTCAAAGAATTCTGGATTCACACCAATACATCAAACCATCAAGTTAATTCGTATGTGATAGGTAAGAAGATTTAAATTTTTGAAGATCTTATTGCAAGGTTGATAGGTAACAACAGTGGAGGCATCCGTTGCAGCGACATGGCAGAAAAAGGTTCTGACCTAACACTAATCTCAAGAGAAATTTTTAATTCTGGGAAGCCATCAAACAAAATTAAAGATCTGAAGAACTACTTCAGAATTTGGGCAAAAATTATTTTGGGCTGCATCAACCACAAGAAGCCCACAAGCTCTCCTGATTATATCAATATTGACCAACAATTTCTGTTGTACTTCATTGAAACAAAGGCAAAGATAAATCTTCCTCATCTGCTATTTAATCATCTGAAGACAAGTGTGAAAGAAACTAGAGAAGAAGAAATAACTAAGAGGGACTGGATACCTCTGGGTAGGCTAATATCAGATATTCTGACTGAAAACAAATTGGTAGAATATATGACTGAAGCTCAGAAGATTAGCACTCTGGAAGCATGTGCTGGAAAGCCTCTAAATGCGAAGAATCTGAAGAAGATGAAAATCATTGACAACATTAAGAAGGATCCAACTATTTTAACCAAATAAGTCATCACGTCAAGAAGAGTTCCTCTAAAGGATTTCCCTATGTTCTCTTAAATAGATGCTTCTCCAGAAATCATTGTCAGATATCTGGAAGCATGCAAGATGGATGGGACTAATCCTGAATTAAACATTCGTGATCTACGTTAACAGGCTCCAGAAGTTATTCTCAAGAAATCTAGAAAAAGGAAAGTTGTAGGAGAAGGATCTTCTCATAAGGTACCAAAGGCTACTAAGAAGAAAGGTAATTCTTCTTTTATTTCTATTGTAGAATCAGTGATTTTATCAACCTCTGAAACACCCTCCTCTCCAAAACCCATAGAAGACCCCTCACCATAAACCTTTGATGCTTTTGATATAGAATTTGACCCTTCACTCACACTAGAAAACATTTTGAACGAACCACATTCTACTACCTCACATCTTGACCAAAATCAGCCAGAACTTGCTCAAGTTCTTCCTGATATTGATCAATTTGATCCAAAATTTCAACCTCCCCACATAGTAAATCCAAACTTCCAAGCTCCCCACTCTGAAAATCCAAACGTTCACGCTCCCAACCAGAAAATCCAAATATTGACTCTGATACCACCATACCAATTCCTAGAATAACAGAACCTCTCATGGTTCGTCAACCTCTCTCAATCCACGACATTCTAGAAATTCCATCTCCTTACCATTCCACTCCACCAAACATACCTCCCTCACCCATTATCATCTCTAGTTCTCCCTCTCCCTCTCATATCAATCCCCCAGAAGATCATCTCCGCACAATAATATACTTAGAAGCACTGGATAATCTTGCCTATAGCTCTCACAATATTGCCATTCCTAAACCAACATCAAAACTTACCAAGGCAAATGTTGGTGATAACTTACTGATTTTTGAAACAGAGATAAATGAATGGATTAACTCTATGAAGCTACCCTGCTTAGAAAATCTGAACCCTACTGCTTCTAATTCACACTGGAATCATTTCAGAAAATGGTTCAACTCTGAATCCCAAAAACTCAAGGAGTTAAGCTATGAAATGGCCCAACAAAACTTCTATGATCAGTTGAATGTTTTCAAGGATCAAGTTCTGTGTCACTTGGAAAAGAAACCTATTCTTCTGCTAGATAATGCCCCCTGGGAAGATCTCCAGCCTTCAGAAGTTGATGGACCATGCTCTGATAATCTTCCTCTGGTTATTGTTCAAGACAAAGACAAAGAGACTGAAGAAGCTACTGAGTCAGAATCTGTTGCAGCTTGTTCTGAGAAGGTTGCACCTTCTGTGGATATACCTTCTTCATCTCTGGTTATGAAAACTCTAGAGGAGCTGAAGAAAGAAAATGAAGTGATCAAGGAGATATTAGACAAGCAAGATGACACATGCAAAGAAATCAAAGGAATGCTGGGAAAACAAGAGGAATCAAACACTCAGATTAAGAGCTTGTTGGAAGCTCTGTTCACACGACTTCCTCTACCTCAATCTTAGTTTTTAAAACTTGTTTTATTTATTGTATTCAATTTTTTGTGTTGTTTACCTCTGAATATGTTATTGCAATCATTTTTAATACAACTTAAATTTTGCTTCTGAATCTTAGTGTTTATATTGCTTTTTGATTCTTGACAAAAAGGGGGAGAACGTAAGATATTTCTAATAATAGTATCGAGACACAGTCTCAAACATTTTGAATATCATAACTTCTCGTTTTTTTCTCTTCTGAAAGCAAAACAGGAACAAAACTCTAATGAAGACAGAAGTGGATGCATCAAAAGCTCTGATCAGAATGAACTTCAGGGAAGTAATGCATCTCTATCTAAGTACTCAACTCAGGGGGAGACCCTATAATGCCTTATGTTCTTTCTGCTTTTATTGAAATATCCTAGTTTTTGTCATCATCAAAAAGGGGGAGATTGTTAGAACATAGTTTGATTCTACAACCCTTGTAAGATTTTTGATGATAACAAACACAAAGAACAATTATGCACTCTAAAATTATATTTTTTTATAGAGAAGTTCTGATGGAAGAAGATCAGAAGATAAGTTACAAAGTTGTTTCTGCTGTGATTGTAAACATCTCAAAAAAGCTCTGATGAAAGAAGATCAGAAGATGCGCTAAAAGGATGTTTTAACTCTGATTATAAAACTCTTTAAAAGAATTTCTAACGCTGCAAACAGGATTTCATGGCTCTGATCTCCAAATTTCTGAAGCAAGCAGCAACGGATACTTCAATGTTCTGAAGCATTACAAATCAAATATTTCCATTCAAGAGTAACGGCTGGAAGGGAACAAGGATCTCTATTTTTGGAAAGCGCCTTAATTATCACTCATCATGTTTCTAAATGATCATCCATGCTTCGCATATTTAAACAAGCCTTGAGGATAAATCGTTTACGATTTCATACACACAACAACGCTGTTATCATCTCTCATCCTCAAACGTTCAATATTTTCAAACTGTGTAAAACATCACTGTATTGTGATACTATTTTATTAGAAACACTATTGTACACTATTTATTCATACATTGCTTAAGTGAATCTCCTTGAGAAAAACTAGTTTGTGGTTATACTCAAGAAGAATTTGGCAGTTGTCAAAGTAGATTTGTAATCAAGATTGATTAATAGATTAAAACCTTGTTGGAGAGAGACAAAATCACCTTGGAGGGTGGACTAGAGTAGTTTGAGTTCAAACGAACCAGGATAAAAATCAACTTGTTCTTTTCATTAAGTTTTAAGATCCCAATTCAACCCCCCTTCTTGTGTTTTTCCATTCTTCACAAACAACCCAATGTCTCGGGGTAAACTCTAAGAACTCCAAACAAATAAGAAATATAATTCACAAGGTCTCAAGGTAGGTTAAGGTCTCTAATCCTAAGTCCAAGAAGTCCATAACTCTAAAATGCCAAGGATAGTAACCAAATAGTCAAAGTATCATTGAAGTTTTTTATGGTTCAAGTTGATTATTAGGTATCTTAAAAAAGAAATGGAAATGCTCAAGTGAGCAAAGATGAAAATAGCATGAAATGAAAATGCTAAAATAAATGTGCTTAAAGGTAAAGGCATAAAGTAAAAGCATGAAAATAAAAGTCAATTGTTAATGAGTTAGAAATTAGAGGTTAGTTGAATGACCATCTTGAAACTTGCATTTGAAAACTCATTAGAAGATTGATAAAAGCAAAGCCTTTAGACAACAAGTTTCATTTGCTTTTTGTCAAGTATATCATTCATTTTAAAATCTCAATGCAACAATAAATGATCAACGATGTTTAAATGATTCACTTAGTTCCAAAATTTATGAAGATTCATTAGAGGATTGATAAGACCAAATCCTCCTAATAATGAACCTCAAGATTATTAGATCAAAAGTTTCAAATTAAACATGCTTGGGCTTGCAAATATAGTTTTGGGCCACAAATGATCATTTCTCGAATGGGGATAAAATTTAGCGCTATGTTAAGCAATCGTAAGTGAACTTATATAGAAGTCGCACCTATTTTGAGGCCGGTCCATAGCAATCTATGTGCCATATGTTTGGAGAGATAATATGTAGATCATCCTCTAACAACATGTAGAACATGTAAGAAAAGGATAAGATGAAGAGAGAGGGGAAATATTTGAATAAAAAAATTTAATCAAACTATCATTAAAATCATCCATCCATTTTGGTGGAGTTAAACTCAACACCCAAGATCCAATGATGTTAATGAAGTTTATGATCAACAATCACATAGTCAGAATATATAAAAAATAAATAGCATTTAATGAATAAAATAAGAAAGAAAAATGACTTTTAAATTGTTTTTTAAAATGAAAATAAGAGATAAAATAAAAAATATATATTTAAAGTATCAAAGAAAAATTTAAAATGACCATAGAAAAATCAGAAATGGCCTCAAATATTTCTATAAATTTTTTGGTGATTTTTTAAAACAGAAAAGTATTTTTAAACTAATTAAAATCACTCAAATAAGTGAAAAAAAGGATAAAAAATAGTAGAAGTCAAAATAAAATTCTAGAAAAAATTTCAGAACGTCAGAAATAAAGAAAATGATTTTGATGAATTTTTTTAGAATTTTAAAATTCCAAAAATCATTTTTAAAATAATTAAAATAAGGCAAACAATAAAAAAAATATGAAAAATATCAAAAATTAAAATAAAAATTTGAAAAAATATTCACAAAGTCCCAAATAATTCAAGGTATTTTTAAGAATTGTTTTAGATTTTTTGAGTCAGAAATAAATTTTTTATGAATTTTTGAAGTTTAAATCAATTAAAATAAAAATCAGAAAATAAAAATAAACCAAAAAATATAGACCATTGGATCAATGTCAAAACACGTTAGTAATCAAATCCAAGAGATCTGGCGCGCTGTGCATATCATGGTCATTAGTGAATAAACAACTGGATTAAATATTTAAAACAAATTTGTAAAATGCGTGGTAAATTCTCATTGGTTGAAGACGCCAGCATGGTCGTCTTCAACTTCCAGCCAACCTTTAAACCATGTTCCTCAAACTATAAAATTAGAGGTTCAGACTAATCCCATTCCCTTCATCTCATCAAGACGAAGACAACTGTACCCTCGCGAAAAATTTATATAAGCTGTAGCTCAGTCTATTTGAAGAAAACCAGAAGAAATAAGTTGAATAGGGATTTGAAAATTCATGATCAAAACTCACTTCCGGTTGAAAACAAATTATGCGACTAGTATCAGAATGATGAGAGCTTCATTATGGTAACAAACTTTGAGAGAATTGATGAAGGAATCTACTATTGAAGTTCAAATTCAGAGCTCTGAAACTTGACTTGGCTAGCACGATTTAGGATGCTTTAGGGCTTGGTTTTTCTTCTGTTAGCTTCAGTGAAGTTCAAGGATGAAGAATTGACAAAGAAAATGGATTGAGGAAGGTTGTAAAACCAAATTCGAAGTTACAGAAAAGTGGGTTAAGGAGATAGTTTGGCAGGATGATTCTGGTTGTTCAATCTTGAGGAAATGAATGCAATATGTCCCTCTATTTATAGAAGAGTGAATGGTGAAAAGAATTGGGAGAAATAGTGAGGTTTGTAGGGAAAATGGGTGAAGCCCGGAAATGAAAAACATGTAACTTGCTTAGCATCAAAACTCACTCAAACTTTGTGTTTCAAGGCTCTAATCCACTTTGGAAAGTTGGTTAAACATGCTTAGATAAAAAATGCGCGCTAATTTGGTGTTTAGAAGTTGGATTATGGATTCCAAATTATGACTTTGGAGAAAACTTCAGTTTCAAGGTACCACCTTTGAATCCAAGGTGTTCATAGCTCAAGGGGTCTTAGGGAATGATTCTTGAAGAATTTTAAATATAAGGTCACAATCTTTACAATGTGTGAAGAATGGAATCAAATGGATGCTTGAGCTAAAAGTTGTGATGAGTCAAAGTTGAGAAAAAGATGCTGAATTTTTGTACTTAGAAAAATACTAAGTTTTTTTCTTCAAAAATGATCTATAATGTTTTGACTCCAAACAAGGCCTTTCTTAAAAATTGAGCTTTGATCATTAATGCTAGATTGGATTGAACTCCTTAAAGAGTATTGTGAAACTTGAATCAATCAAAAATAACAAACATTGAAAAAGTTATGGCCTTGTGAAGTTGGTGAAAATACATGGGATGACCTATAATCTTTTGCATTCTTAGGGCATCTTCCACCCATTTTCAAGCTTTTAATATAAAATAAGAGTTGAATTTAATATCCTCAAGATCATTATGGAAAAATAATGGGCTCAAGGAGATAAAAATTGACCAAGTTATGATCTTTTGAAATTACATAATGGAATTTGATGGTCTATCTAGGGGACTTGTAATCTTTATTCATCATTAGGCATCTTCCACATAAAATTTTCTTGAAACTTTTGAAGTGATTAGTTGATAACTCTGTAAAAGAAGCATGTCTTTGGAATAATTCAAAAATACCAAAAGATGAGCAAGATATAACCCTTAGAAGTTTAAAACCCTATCCCCTAGAGCACCAAAATGACATGGAAAACCCTTTCAATTTTGATAATCTTCCTTGCACAATAACTCCTGCCATGTGAATATAAGTTGTTGTGGATGATAATAAGAAACCATAGCAACAAAAATAAAACCCCAAATATTAAGAATTGAGAGAGTTATGCACTTGTGACCAAGAAATCAAGAACGTGTCCATTAGGCCAAACTTCTTCAATCAACTCTTGGATATTTTGATTTTATTTGACAAATTGAGGCATGATAAATCATAGTAGACCTTGTCATGATATTACTTCAAAGTATTTTCAATGTTGAAGCTTGAATCTAAATGAAATTTTGTTGGAGAAGGCATGGAAATAAACTCATGAACCTATGAATCAACTTGATGAACTGTGTTGTGCGCTCACCTATAATATCATCAATTAGAGCAAAAATTCATTGTATTTATTAGTTAAAAGTTAATCAATACAAAACATAGATGATCATAATATATAAATCAAAGTGCTTGGTGATTCCTCATGAGCAAAGTTAATGATAGGGAGAAGAACCAAACCCTAGTGTGATCTTGTTATGATTGATTTGATATGAGATGATAGAGAAATCTTAAGGGGGAAAATTGGGGTACAACATCTGGCTGGTTCAAGCAAACTGCACAGTCCATCCCACATCCTAAGAATACACCCTTACTTGACAACTATTCTTTCACGAATAAGAGGGGTGTAATCAGATGATTCACATCCATAACAAGATCCAAACTTTCATATTCAATGATGGCACCGACAGTGGCACCTCCATGTGGCGGCAAAGGCTAACTAGTAATATTAGGTGTCAGCCCAAAATTAATAGCCTGAGTCCAATAGGTCTTGTACCTTATGTTTGAACGCCATGAAATTCTCAATTCTAAGTCCCTGTACTACGGAATGAAACTCACATTTAGCATTAACATTGAAATTTGGCGGTAGATTTTTTGGATTAATCTACATTGTACGCTTCTCAACCAACTTCAATTCTAGAAACTGAGGTAACAACTCTGCATAGAGTATAGGAATTGTGTCAAATTTTTGGGGAGGCTGTTTTGGCCTTTGCTGGTAGCCCTGCCTAGGCGCGTATGTCTGCTGCTGAGGTGTAACATCTGGTATTGTCATGGCAACAATCTGGTGATTTGTATCCTGGTGTTTACCTTTCCCTTTACGAGAATAGACCATACTAACTTCATTCTCCTTCTTTTTCTAGTGGCCACCAAATGACTTCTTGGTGTTACCAACATTGGTATTATTTCCAGCAACCACATATTGGATCATTCCTAACTTAATTACGATTTCAATTCGCTCTCCATGTGTTACCATCTCAGAAAAGTACCTGATGTATGAAACACGCGTGGCCGGACCTGTCATCTGGATGTGATGAAACATCAATGAAGTCGCCACCGAACGTCTTTTATCCTGCCGAAAGGGAAAGTTAAACATAAAAAAAACCTGGAAAGGAAGAAATCACGGTCTTTCGACCGAGAGATCGGGTAAGGGAGTCTGTTACGCGAGGGGAAGGTATTAGCACCCCACACGCCCATAGTACTCTATGGTATCCACTCTTGTTGTCTAATCTAATGGGTGTGGTCAAATCCTATGTCTATGGCTTAAAACTGAAAAGGGAATTCATGCGAAAGAAAAGAAAACAATGTAGGGAAAATAAAAGTTGTGCTCGATCGGGCCCTAATCCAATGCCTACGTATCCCTTTTAAGGAATCAGAGCAGCCATAGTTCGGCTTATATATTTTGGTTGGTTTGTGTTTTTCAGTTAAAACAACAAAAACAGTTAAGATGACAAAACATCGAATGAAACAACAAACAAATGAGATGGTCAAACATCGACTAAATAATAACAAAGTAACATGTCAAAGATGGCGAAACATCAATAAAATGGATGAAAAAACATCACACCTAACAATGATATTGAGAATCAAAGTAGGATACCAAACATGTGCGATGGCGAAACATCGGCTTTAAACAAATGTGCGATGGCGAAACATCGGCTATAAGATAACAAGGTATCATGGTAAAGATGGAGAAACATCGATAAGACGGATGACAAAACATCACACCTAACAATGATATTGAAAATCAAAGTAGGATAACAAGCATGTGCGATGGCGAAACATCGGCTTCAATCAAATGTACAATGGCGAAACATCGACTAAAAGATAACATAGTAACATGGAAAAGATGGCGAAACATCGATAAGACGGATGACAAAAAATCACACCTAACAATGATATTGAGAATCAAAGTAGGATAACAAGCATGTGTGATGGCAAAACATCGGCTTCAATCAAATGTAGGATGGCGAAACATCGGATAAAAGGTTTAAAAACAAAGCCAAGAGGCGCACAGACAAATAAGATTGATTTGTATCTTTTACCTTGAAGAAGGGTTTGAGTTTATTAGAGGTGTTTTATGATTTGCCAAGAAAACAATTTTTTGTTTTAAGATGCAAAATGAAAAGGAAGAAAACAACTAAGGGAGACTATCCTAATCTCTAGCCCTAATGTTATCATACAATGATTGGTCCTAAAGTTGAGGATAAATAAAAATCCTACCCTATGTAAGCATACATGGATTCCTATCTTAATTAACATGTCAAAGGAAGCTTAACAAAATTATCCTATAGGGAACATGCAATGAGAGCAAAGTCGTGATCTCAATTTCTAAATTGAGTGACTCATCGATCAACAATTAAAGAAGAAAAGCAATAAACCTCCTATAGGAACATGCACTGAGAGCGAAGTCGTGATCTCAATTTCTAAATTGAGTGACTCATCGATCAACAATTAAAGAAGAAAAGCAATAAACATCCTATAGGGAACATGAACTGAGAGCGAAGTCGTGATCTCAATTTCTAAATTGAGTGACTCATCGATCAAAAGCAAACACAACACATGTATTAGACAAAAACTAGAGGGCCTCCTGACATATATCAGCAACATAGGTCCCATCATGCAATCATAGAACTATGCAAAATGAAAATGGAAGAAAGGAAATAGTGCAATACCAAACGGATAACTATCCGTATCAACTGAGCAAGAATAAAAGAAACCCAAAGAACTTCAAGCAAGCTGGCATCAGTAGACAAATCAAGTTAGAAATTATGCCATCAGGATGTAAGTAATGAGATAATCATATAAGAACAGATCCCATGGGCAATGTATAACATTCATAATCACACACATATATCCTGCATAGACTATCAAATATACTAAGCACAAGAGCAGTGCTAATATAATAAGTTGTGTCCCACAAATAAAGTGAAACACAAAAGCCTCAAGTCAAGACTGGAAAACCTTTCTCAAAGTACCTCGCACATTCAACAACCAAGTTAGTATTCCCATAAATTGAATGATGATTCACATAAGGTATGGATGGTGACACCATGATGAATTGAGAAAACATGATAGCAATTATCAAACATTAATCATGATAGACAAAAGGAAACAGGCATTTGCACAATTTGGTCAAAAGAATTAGAGGAATATTGCTCCTTTCTATCACCATGTTGAGTTGACAATTGAGTATCAACCAAGGATCATGAGAGCTTAAGAAGGATATAATCAAAGAACATGAAGGTCAGTAGAAAACACGTTTCAATCATTCTCAATTAATTTAACACAACTCACAAGAATAATAGAAGAGGAATTCCACACAGTGCATCAAAAAGATTCAAACATTCAAACATGGGGCATTAAGTGAAATGACTTGAGTTTATTTGGATTAACACATCTCAACATAATCATTAGGTGCCCAATTACAGGCCTCACTCAAGTTCATTGGCCATCAAACAAATTGTAACAAGATATTCAACATTAATTGGGTACCTTCACTTCAAAAATACATCAAAAATAGAAACAAGGATCAATAATTCAAACCAAAAAAAACTTAGCATCTTTGAAGTGTGTAGAAGTCAGAAAGAAAGTCTTATGTTCATGGATGGTTGAGGAGGGGATCAAATGAGGCCCAAAGTTCAAAACTAGTTGGCCAAACTATCAAAACTAGACAAGTTTTCAAAATAATTTGTGGAAAAATATCAAACCAAGTCAAATAATTCAATAAAAATGGTTTTCAGACCCTCTATACATCCGTGAACCCTAATCAAGACTTAAATTCCATTGAAAATCTAGGGCACAATGGTTTTGAAAAAGAAAATTGCACCATAAGCAACAAAACCCTAATTTTTGACTTTTAATCTTAAATATTGATTAGATAAGATCAAAATTCAAACAATTCAAACCAAGATCATGCAAATCTCAAGGAAACCCTAAATGTCAGAATACATGTTTTTTCACATTTTTTTTTGAATTAAAGAAAAGTCAAAAGTAAAATTAAATTCAAACAATTAATCATTTAAACAAATAATCAGATTTTTTTTATTAATAACCAAGTATTAAAATAATATTTCGCAAATAACCGCGTTTCGAAAAAAAATACGCAAATAACCATGTTTCAGATGACTCCCCAAAGGAGGAGCCATCTGAAATGGCGCATGCACCTATATTTTAAGGGGAGGCGCCATCTCACTTGGCGCCTATGTGCTTAGGGCATGCCCTAAGCCAAGTGAGATGGCGCCTAGGTGTATTTTTAGGGCAAAAATTGATTTTTTTTGTCCGGTGCGTTGCGTGTTGGACAGAGGATCAACAAAATGGACTTTTTATTAAAAAAAAAATAATTACATCCAACTGTATTACATTAAAATAACAGATAAAAAATAGATTAAAAAAATGGATAAAAAAATACAGGAAAAAAAAACAGATAAATCAGTGATCCCCCGGAACCCGATAATGACCCCCGGTTCCGCATCCCCGTCCTCGCCTTTCTCGTGCTGGGTGTCGTCGCGTTTCCTGCTGCGGCAAGGTCGATGGCCCATCGAAGTCAATGCGGTTCGGATCCATAAAATCAGTCAGATCTCCATATCTAGAAGATCCGCTTTGGTACAGTCGGTTACCCATACCCTCAAAGTTTGGTCGTGTTGGCGGTGGGTGCGGTTCCATAGTGGGTCTGTAGCATTGATCGTCTGAGTACGGTGGGTAGAAAGGAAATGGATCTTGGGGTGTTTGGTATTGAGGATATTGGGTGGTTTGGTGATATTGTGGTTGATGGTAGGCTGGGTCAGTTTGTTCGTAATCTTCCGACATTCCCATATTAGGGCTAAGGCTGGATGTTGAGGGGCCCATATTGGGATATATGGAAGAATGAAATTGTGTGTGGGGTATGCGGGTGTGCTGGTATTGGGATTGGGATTGGTATTGTGGTTGGGTGTGAGGCATATCGGGGTATTGGTAGTGTGGTGGTGATTGTGGTTGGTTGTGTGGCATTTGAGTGTAATTGTGTTGTGGTGGGGACTGTGGTTGGGTGTTTGTGGGTCTGTTTCTTCTTGGGGGTTGGTGCGAGGTTGATGGGTTTTGGGTTTGTTGTTGGGGAAACGAGGGTTGTTCCCATTGTGTGCGTGGGTCAACCAAGTACCTTGGATGAGACACGTGCATTTCAGGGTTACTAACCGACCTGTACCAAGACAAATATTGATCCGAGTGTCGCATATTACCTTGAATAAGGAAAATCGGGAATTGCAAGACATAGTGGTGACACCTCTGCCACATCTTACACCACTCCGGAGCGAAGTCTTTCCAGTTGGTAAGACCCCACTGGGCGTCGACCCTTTTAAGATGCCATGGGGACAAACAAGTTGGATCACTTGGTATCTCTTGATGCATTCCGAACTGCATCTTCACACGGTCGTTGTGGTGCATCTCCATAATGTTGAACCGAATGATTGCAGTCTTCGCGGTCCAAGTTGATGCATCCTCTGGGTTTGGATCATGGCCCAAACCCAAATATGGTCTCCAGACGAACTGCGATAAAATTTAAATCAGGTTAACGCAAAAGTAATGTATAAATAATTTAATTGAGCAAAAGTTAAAAGTTATGACGTATGTCATCCGGGCCTAAGTGATCCAACAGATTGCGGTAGAGTGCAACATTGAATCTTGGATTCTTGCCGTAATCTATACCCCTCACGCAGTACCTAAAGGAAATGAGAAACATTATTTCTTAGCATATATTTGGTGAAGAGATGAATAGTTATAAATGTTATAACTTGATGACTTACTTTGTTACGTACGGGAACCGAAAGTGTTGTTGTTGAAGGGGTTTAAGGACTCCATCCTCCACCAACCCCAGGCTTGTAGTAAAAAAGCGCACCCATAAAATGTACATTTTTCCTTGACTGCGTTTTTGCACAAGGAACTGTATAGGTGGGCTAAAACTGCAGAACCCCAACTATATTTTCTTGTTTTTTCAAAATTTCTTAGTAAATGTAAATACATAAAATTTACACTATTTCCCGTACTTTCGGGAAATAAAAATGTACCAAAAAGTATCATAAGATAAGTTCTGGCTTTTACTACCCTGTCATTCTCGGAGGAATTTTCATTTAATTCCAAACTTGCATAATGACTTTTCAGCTCAGTGAGTAGTATTCCTTGCCCTCTCGCACCACCACCTTCTACCATATCCCTGCCCAACAGTTCTTCACACTGAGAGTTGGGTTGTTGAACCGACCCATTCACGGCCTTACCGTCGACAGGGAAACCTAGTAGCATGTACACATCCTCTAGCGTGATGGTACATTCACCTATTGGTAGGTGGAATGTATGGGTCTTCGGTCTCCACCTTTCCAACATTGCAAGAATGAACTTCGAGTCAATGGTGCAGTTGGAGATCTTTATGACATGTCCAAAACCTGCATATTCTAGATATGGGACGATAAATGGGTCGGGAGCCAGGTAGTTGTGTGAACGGATTCTGAATCTTTTTGTGTCCCGAGTTCATAATGTAACATGTGTAAGATTAATTAAGATGAACAACGCGTTATTTGAAGTATGAAAAATGTATAACCAAAAAAGAAACTTACAAATGCGGCAATGTTTTCCCTTGTGCCTCTGTGAGTATCGCCCATTGTTAGAAGAGCCATTATTTAAAATGCTTGAGAGTATGAAAGACTTAGGAAGAGATAGAGAGTATGATAGACTTATGAAATATTTCGTAGCAGAGAGTGAGACTTGTGTGGGTGTGAGAGATGTATCATATGGTATGTATTTATAGGCAAATAAATTTGATATAGTGGTTTCTTGTGCTTGCATGCCTGCGAAGTGTCACATTTGCAGGTTAGGTGACAGCCTAGGGGGTTACACATATGCATGCATGCATGTACAAAAAATGAAATGTGTCACTCTTGCAGGCTAGGTGGCAGCCCATGCATGTATCACGATTGGACAGTAAGGGAGGCGCCATTGGACTTGGCGAAAGAGTACAAAAATGAATGGTGTCGCCACCCCAATTGGCGAATAAGAGGTGTCCTTTGTGGAAGCCTAGGCTCATGCTATGTGACAGCCTTTGGGATTCCTTGCATTAGTGCATGTAATCCCATTGGAGTTGATGGGAGGAGACTTACAAAATACATGTGTAGGTGCAGACTTGGGGCAGCCTAGGTGGCAGCCTAGGGGGTTACACATATGCATGCATGCATGTACAAAAAATGAAATGTGTCACTCTTGCAGGCTAGGTGGCAGCCCATGCATGTATCACGATTGGACAGTAAGGGAGGCGCCATTGGACTTGGCGAAAGAGTACAAAAATGAATGGTGTCGCCACCCTAATTGGCGAATAAGAGGTGTCCTTTGTGGAAGCCTAAGCTCAGGCTACGTGACAGCCTTTGGGATTCCTTGCATTAGTGCATGTAATCCCATTGGAGTTGATGGGAGGAGACTTACAAAATTCATGTGTAGGTGCAGACTTGGGGCAGGCTAGGTGGCAGCCTAGGGGGTTACATATATGCATGCATGTATCACGATTGGACAGTAAGGGAGGCGCCATTGGACTTGGCGAAAGAGTACAAAAATGAATGGTGTCGCCACCCCAATTGGCGAATAAGAGGTGTCCTTTGTTGCAGCCTAGGCTCAGGCTACGTGACAGCCTTTGGGATTCCTTGCATTAGTGCATGTAACATTATTGGCAGCCTTGGGGGGTTGCATCCTTACTTAATTGAAATTTTTAGCCTTACGTTTATCATAACATTGATTCACATAATCTGTCAAATCTTCCAACCTTCAAACATTCTTACAACCAAACCTTCAAACCTGCAAACAATCAAACATTCCAACCTTCGAATCACTCATAAAATTCAAACATTCCAACCTTCAAACATTACAGCATTCAAACTTCATACAATCAATAAACCTCAACATTCCAAGCTTCAAACCTTAAAACAATTCTACGCAATGGCCTCTTCACCACAATTTGTCGTCAAAGCACATTTCAACGGTGAGACATACATTTGTCCCACCGCTGGGTTTTTGTTTAGAGACACGGAGAACATCCGATTTCTATTAAACGGGAAAGCCAATTTCTCATACTTCAAAAAAAGATTGGAGGCCAAACTTGAACGAGGCCCGGTGTCCCAGATATTTTATCAGAATCTAGTTTTCTTTGGAAACAACCAAGTAATTTTTTATAAGGTTGAAGTTCAAGATGACGAGGATCTCCAGAATATGATTTCCAACCATGTCTATTCCGGATACGACTCTATTGAGTTGTACGTTTTGCTGCGAGAGCCTCAGGTGACACAGGAGGTTGGTCCTTTGGAGAATGAACAAGCTGAGGTAGATGCAGTTGATGATGAAGAAGAAGATAACGAGTTAGAGTTTGATGAAATGGTGAATGATGATTCCGACGATGATGGCATCCCTAGAATTCCTGCAAACAAAATCTACACACCACCTCCGCACATGACAAACTTCAACATGGGCGGAGATGAACCTTCTACTGACTTATTTTTCAATCCATATATGCAGTCGGATGAAAATTTAAAAGAGAAGGACACGTTTCGTAACAGAGAGGAATGCATCAGGGCCATTAAAAAATTTCACATGCTCAACTCGGTTGATTTTAAGGTGGGTCGTGTCAACCCGGAAAGGTACAAGATCAAGTGTGTCCACCCTGACTGTATGTTCAAGCAGACCGCATCATACAGATTAAGGGGTGACTGCTGGGTCATAGGTTCCATGACTACCCACACTTGTGTAAGTTCCATTCAATCACAGGACCACCGAAAACTCAACTATGATCTAATCTGTCAAGAAATCCTACCCCTGGTCAGCAACGACCCATCTTTGAAGGTGAAAACAATCATCTCCCACATCACCACCGTTTTTAACTACACTCCGTCTTACCGTAAGGCGTGGTTAGCAAAGACTAAGGCAATTGAAAGGGTGTACGGAAACTGGGAGGAGTCATACCGAGAACTTCCCTGCTACCTGAATGCACTCAAGACGTATTCTCCAGGTAGTGTTTACGTTTTGGAAACATTTCCAGCATACGCCCAAGATGGTAGTCTACTGAATGGCAACGGAATATTCAGTCGCGTGTTTTGGGCATTTAAACCATGCATCACAGGGTTTGCATCATGCAAACCAATTATACAAATTGATGGGACTTGGTTGTATGGGAAATACAAAGGCACGCTATTGATGGCAGTTGCACAAGATGGCAACAACAACATTTTCCCCATTGCCTTTGCCCTTGTCGAGGGGGAGACCGGTGGTGCTTAGAGCTTTTTCCTGAAAAATCTGCGGACACACGTGGCTCCTCAACCAGATCTCTGTTTGATCTCGGACAGACATGCCTCCATTGAAAGTGCCTACAATAATCCAGCAAATGGTTGGCATGACCCTCCTTCTACGCATGTCTATTGCGTTAGGCATATCGTCCAGAATTTCTCGAGGGAGGTCAAGGAAAAAACATTGAGGAAAGAGGTTATGAATGCGGGATATGCATTGACACAACCCACATTCAAATATTACCGCAACGAGATCCGTTTGTCTAATCCGGAAGCTGGTAGGTGGATCGACAATATTCCGGTGGAAAAATGGACTAGGTCATACGACAATGGCCAAAGATGGGGGCATATGACAACGAATCTTATTGAATCAATGAATGGGGTATTCAAAGGCATATGAAACCTCCCAATCACTGCCTTGGTAAAATCTATGTATTTCAGGATGGCTGCGTTATTTGCAAAAAGAGGTGAAATGTGGAATGCGGTGTTGCAATCTGGACAACTATGGAGTGAAAGCTGCATGAAATACATTAAGGCTGAAAGTGCTAAAGCCAACACTCACATGGTTATACGGTTTGACCGACACAGCCACAACTTCATTGTGAAAGAGACAATCGACCACAATGAAGGCCTTCCAAGACAAGAATATAGGGTCATTTTACCTTCTCAATGGTGTGACTGTACAAGGTTTCAAGCATTTCGTATGCCTTGCTCTCATATCATTGCCGCTTGTGCTCATACCCATCAAGACGCGCTGCAACTTCTGTCAAACGTTTACAAATCTGAAACGTTGCTCAACGTTTACAATAACAACTTTCCTTTGGTAGCAAAACCAGATTATTGGCCTGAATATGACGGCGAAATAGTGTGGCACAATGACCAAATGCGAAGGAACAAGAAGGGTCGTCCCAAAAGTAAGCGCATCACAACAGAAATGGACGATCTTAACAGGTTGGAAAGAAAGTGTGGTTTATGCCGTCAGGTCAGACACAATCGGAAAAACTATCCAAATCGGGCATCTGCCTCGACCACATAAATATTGTAATACATAAAATCTTTTCATAATTGTGTTGTAAACATTTGGGTTTTCCGTTAAAAGATTTTGCTACAATTAATAAAACGCGTACAAGAATAATTAACGATATTCCATCTAGGAAATTACAACTGTTAACACAATTTCATCTGACCCATACATCATCAACATTACATCGCTGTCTGTTTTGACTTCCTCCAACCATACATTAGGTCTTCCTGTCGCATGTGAGGTTGTTGTTCGTTTTCGCTGGATCCTTCGAATTTTTCCCCCCTCCGCAATGTCTCCATCTAGCCATCACATCAACTCCCGCTTCAGACGCTCCATGGAGTGAATGTGCCAGAATTTCATTTTCATCGCAAGTTTCGTGGCGGAGAAGATAACGTAACCATCTCTGCTAAAAATCACAGGCGACTTCATGACGCAAATAACAGAGTACAAAATAAAAATACAGTGCGAGAAAGTGTGAGAAATTTCGGAGAAACGGACGAATTATTTATAAAACAGCATTTTGCCCTAGTTTTGCCCTAGGAGCCAAGTGAGATGGCGCCTCCTCTCACTTTTAAGGAGCATGCGCCATCTCACTTGGCTAAAAGCCAAGGGAGGCGCCAAGTGAGATGGCGCCTAGGGCAAAACCCTAGGTGGAGGCGCCAAGTGAGATGGCTCCTCCTTTGGGGAGTCATCTGAAACATGGTTATTTGCGTAATTTTTTCCGAAACCCGGTTATTTGCGAAATATTATTTTAATACATGGTTATTAATAAAAAAATTCAAATAATCACATCTCAAAATAAAATTTTAATAAAAAAGTCAGAAAAATGCCCAACCAAAATTATATTCAAATATTAGAATTAAAAACACACATCCCTGATTTTTTATGGAATTTTTGAATTAAGGGAAATATTAAAATAAAAATCAAACAAAACAGTTAACAATTAAACTATTAATTAAAGGCAAAAATGCAAACCATATCCAAAAGTCATGAAAAGGTAATAATAAAAATTTATTCAGATTCTATAATTAAAAACAAGCTTGCATGATTTTTTTTAGGATTTTTGAATTAGGGGAAGTATTAAAATAAAAATTATAAAGCAAAAATTCAAAATAAACTTCTCAAATTAAATTCAAAATGAAAAATAGAAAAAATGCTAAACAAATTTCAGAATCAAATTCTACATTATTTTGAGTCCAAATATTTTTTGTAGAATTTTTAGATCAAAGAAATATTAAAACAAAAATAAACACTAAAAAAATAATTAAATAATAACACAAATTTTTAAACCAATCAAAACATTTTCAAAAATTATCAAAAAAAATGCACAAGGTCAGGAATATTATATTTAGGTTTCCTGAATTTTTTCATAATTTTTCAACCATTTTTGAGCAAGAAATAAAATCATGAAAATCAATTTATGAAACAAAATTCAAATGAATTAAAGAAACAAGTCAGCCAACCAGAGGAGGCCACACAATCATCTTCAACCTCTGGCTAGGGCAAAAACGCGCGCGTGATCAGGTTCACCACCTCATGTTCCAGTCAACATAACATGCTCAATTCTACACCATTTTTCATGAAATTTTGTGCAAATTAAAGCCATCATATTATACTTCAACATGCAATTCGAATCACATCAAATGATTAACCATGGATCAAGAACAGATCGTGCAAAAATGTAAAAAACTCACTGAACAGAAAATTTCAGATGCATCATTCATGCACATCCCATCAAATTAAAAGCTCTGAAGCTACAGAAACACTTTATGAACTTCATACAACATGATTATGAACTCAAATCACATAATGCACGGCTAGAAATCAAGATCCAAAGTTAAGAATTCAAACCTTTGAGGAAAAAACGAATCTACTGTCTCCTTCACTCCAGTTGCAAACCAAGCCTCGATCTACAATCCTTATCACTTGGAGAAGAGAATGCAAGAAGAATCAACCAAAACGCGTAAGGGAATTGAGAGAATCAAAGAAAACTGTAGAACAAGTAGCTATGGAGTTTTCTGAGTTCAGGGATGAAATGAAGCATGAAAAATGTTCAACGAGGCTTACCTATCAATATATAGAGCATGAAGAAGAGGGTAGGATAGGTTTTTCGCACTGAAAACTGTTAGAAAGAATGAATTCCCCTTTTTGCCAAAATCAAGTGTGCACATGAAGCCCTCAAATCCTCGTGCGTTTGCTTGCATTTTACGTGCATTTCAATCCATTTTATCTCAGGAAGAGATTAGCAAAATAATTAAGGCTTAAATCCTTTTATTAAGCAAGTGTTGGTGATTAGGCATTTTCATGCTACTTTTTGCAAAATCACGAGTTGCCCTTGCATTTGCCCATGTGAAGCTCAAAATTTGGCATTATGGGCCTTGGTACATTGCATATTAGTCATGGGCCAAGTTTGAAGTGAAACAAATGGCCACAAATCAAGTTATCAAGAATTTGCAGTTTGCATGGTATGCATGAATTCAATGAAATGCCTCCAAATTCCAAGGTCCATAACTTGCTCATACTTTTGAATTTGGACACAAATGAATATAATTTGGAAAGGTGTTGAAAAGATCTAGAATCCCCTAGTTTTGAGATATTGCAATTGAATCCATTAAGTTTCTCAAAATTGAGCTTGAAATTCACTAATTTTGGAAAATGACCTATAATTTTGTGACTTCCAAAGACCATAATTCTTGATTCCTTGCTAATTTGGACATGAGCCCAAAAGGAGATGAAATATCATCCTCTTATCTTTCCAAGCATGTTTAATTTGCATTTTTTTTTATTAAAGGTGAATAAAATGTGAATTTTTGAAGTTAAGTCCTTATTTTTCCAAAATTAGAAACTTTTAGGGTTTCTTCATGAACAAGTTTCAACCCAAACCTTGATCTTTTGGATCCAATGATCGAAATGGACTTGAAATATGAAAATTACACCCTTGAATTGATGGTTGGTCAAAAGTTCACTTGGTCAACCTTGACTTTGACTGATTTTGACCAAAATGACTATTTTGCCCTTTTGAATCAATTGATCCATTTTCCTTCAAAATTGATAACCAAAACTTCAAACATATGATCTTCCAAATATATAGAGGCCATGTACAAAGTTTCACTTCAAAATTCTCAAGAAATCTTGATGAAATCTCAAACCCTAGTTTTGGTTAACACCTTAGGAGACTGATGAATCATCTTCAAAACTTCAAATCCTCTGGGCATTTTGACTAATTTCATGTACAGAGACTTTTCAAATACCAATGAGATGTTGTAGCTTCCAAATCAAGACTTGTACATTGATCAATAGCCTTGATTAAGCAAAACCCTAATTTGACTGGTGAATTAAAAGAGTGATTCTTCTTATAATCAAACACAAACTTCAATCCTCTGATGATCCAAAGAGATGGATAAAACATCTTGAGATATGCAATAACTTTTGAGCTTGAAAGATCCAGAGGTTTAGATGATAAGGTTCTACTTGAGCAACTTGTCAATGCAATCAACCTTCAAGGCTTAAGGGAGACTTGATAACCAAAGTACTTTGATCCCATCACAAATGTATGAATGCAATGCAATATGATATTCATGATGAAACATAAGCCAAAATCAAGAGGGTAAATTTTGGGGTGCAACAGCTGCCCCTATTCAAATATCTTCAACATGATAAGTGAGAATAGTGACAACTTTCGAGCATTCAGAGTTAAAGATGATTGAATACAAAATAACCCGAAAATTTACACTCTTGAAGAAGAAAGAAAAAGAAGCAGAAAACCCCAAAGACATGCGTCAGAATGAAGTTGTAACGCAGGTTGAAACAGAACAAAAACAAAGAAGAGTAGACGCAACTAAACTTTCGGACAAATGTGTCAGGGCAAAACTGGGCTTCAAAAAAGGTGAGATAAAAACTAAAAACACAAAGTATAGGCGAAACTAAGCTTTGGAAAAGAAAACGTACGCAGGTGAGGAGACGAAACTCTGAGCTCGACCTAAAGCAAAGTGGCTAGAGTGCGTGATTCTAGGAGCACTTGCTAATCTCGACTAGGATAGACAGTATGAAGGAACTGAAAGAATCCCAGAAATGAGGAACAAAAGTGAGACGAAACTCGACTCAATAACCAGTTAGACGAAACTAAACTAGATGAGTACCAGGGCGAAACTAAATTTCACGCGCGGGTAACGAGGGGAAACTCGACCCAAAGCAAAGTGATGAGAGTGCATGTTTCTCAGAGCACCTGTTGGTCTCAGATCAAAGGACAAACGATGACGAAAACTGATAGGAGAATCCAAGGAACAAAAGAGACTGATCTCAAACCAGGGACGCAGTACGAACACTTGACTCAGTAAAGGAACACCGTCAAAGGGTCCAAGGTATGAAAGCAAAAATGAGACAAAAATCGACTCAATAACTAGTTAAGCGAAACTAAACTAGATGAGTGCTAGAACGAAACTGGATTTCATGCACAGGTGACGAGGCGAAACTCGACCCAAAGCGAGAGTCATGAGAGCGCATGTTTCTCAAAGCACCTGCTGGTCTCAGATCCAAGGACAAACAGTGACGAAAATTGATAGGAGAATCCAAGGAACAAAAGAGACTGATTTCAAACCAGGGACGCCGTACGAACACTGCACTCAGTAAATGAACATCGTCAAAGGGTCCAAGGTATAAAAGCAAAAACGAGGCGAAGCTCGACTCAACAACTAGTTAGGCAAAACTAAACTAGATGAGCACCAGGACGAAATTGGATTTCACGCGCAAGGTGAGGAGACGAAACTCTGAACTCAACCCAAAGCAAAGAGATTAGGGAGTACACCTAAAAACCTGCTGAAAGCGAACATCAGGACGAAACTGGTATTCAAAAGGTGCATCAATAGACATTGGAATGAACCGGAGAGGGTAGTGAAGACTAAACCCGAGAAGACCGTGCCAGGGCGAAACTGAACTATAGTCAAGAGTAGACACTCAAACAAGCAAATGTTTGACGTCAAAAGGATATTGGTATGGGGGACACTGAGATAATGAGGACGAAGACCTCGCGGGGGATTTAATCCGAAGTATTAGCAAATTTACTAGGGACAACAGAAATAATAGTGGCTTATGTTCCGATGCATGTTTGAATTCTTTTTATAACACAATGCTCCATTTAATGGAAATGCTACGCGTTTTGGTAGATGTAATATAATGATGCATGTTTAAAAGTTCCACTGGGGAAATGGCCAATTGAGGAGCCAATAACCAAGAAGTCAGAATCTGACTAGACTTGCAAAAATAAATTGCAAAATCTAAGGGAGAGGAGAAAATACGGGGAACCGCTAGAGAGGGAACCTCGAAGAGACGAATCTTCGCGGGAAATAGCAACCGAGAAACCAGTAGAAACGGGCCACAAACATTGAGGGGAGCTGCAAAAATAAATTGCAAACTTCCATGGAAGATCAGATCGACACTGTAACTTCTGTAGAAGATTAGACATTGATGGAGAAGATCAGAGCAAAACTGTAATCTCTAGAAAAGACAGCACGTGGTGAACCTGACGTGAAAGGTGAAAACCTTTATTGGGGAACAAAACTCTGCTGAGGAGACGGGACTTCATCGGGGAGACAGAACTTTGTTGAAGATTTTTGTTGGAGAGAGATTTATTTTGGAATGCAACCAATGGATGGATCATGCAGGTAGTCACACAATATCGACTTTCCTGGGGATAAGGACATATCTTTAACATAAGGATTCCCCAGTCAACAGACTGGCTGGGAAATGAGAGGTCATGGCGAGGGATCTCTGTTGGAAACTCTGTTAGAGAGTTGAAACTTCTTCAGAAAGTGAGTTTCCATTTAAACAACTCTACTGAGGATGTGCGACATATCCAAACTTGAAGTCTCAGAATAAAGCCTTTAAAAGAAGATTCCTGGGGCAACAAAACTTTGTTGTGGAAACGAAACTTCACTAGGGATAGGTAAATTCCTATTCATACATGGGCTCTGTCTAATAGAAGAAAACCAAATATTCCCTTCCTGACAATCATTAAGCTCTTTACAGGTGTTCAACGTGTAAACTCCTTTTGATGTCAAACAAATGTTTCGCATGCAGAAAGATGTTTATTTTGGGACTGACGGACCTGATGCGATGATTATTTAAGCCTTGAGGTTAAAAACCTTAACAAAGTGTCGTATCTCTGTTGTTAATGAATCACTGGCTAGAGTGCAAAAATTTTAAAACTTTCCTTCCCCTCTTTTTTCAACAAAAACGAGTCAAGATGCGGGTGATAAGATACCAACATGGATATGCAACACATATTTGGGAGTTTAGGAAATTTTATCCTGTTGTAGTATGCTTTCGAGTTAAACCCTTGTTTTAGTTAGGACTTTTAAAGGTTGTATCGTGGCCTGGTTCGAGGTTTTCTTTAGAAAAGAAAAGTTTTTCAAGGCTCAAGTTATTTGGTGCCCACCCCCTTCGTGATATTCTCCTGTCCTAAGTTCAGTTGACTTATCACAAGCATTCATCTTTCAAAAGGATTTATAATGATTGTGTGATCACGATAATTTCTCCAACATGATTGCCACTTAACTTCTGCTGCTTTTTTTTGACATTATTGTTCCTCTTCTTTTGGTGAAAATTTTATTGGATAATCTCTCTTTCCTTTTTTTTAGGCTCTTCTTTTCCCTAACTTTTTTCGGGACAAAATCTTTTGAATTTCAATTTTGGGAGTCCAGCGGGATGCCCTAACTTTTGCCTAAGCGACTTGTTTTCAAGTTTTGGCTTAGCGGGGCTTTTTGTTTCTTTCTTATTAATTCTTTCCACTTGGAACAAGTCAACATGACTTTAGGTCTTCAAACTTTTTCTTTCTTTCTTTTTTCTTTTTGTTTTGAAGAAAACAAATTCCTCATTCCTTGGTCGGTGAGGGATAGCCATTATTGTATCGATTCGATCTCGACCTTAGGGCTTTGCGAGGAAATGAACATCATGGTTTAGACATTTTTTTTATGATGCGAAAGATAAAATATGGTGATCCTCATATGGGACATTCCTTCTGAAATTTTAATGATTGGTCAAATCAACTGAACATCTACCCTGCCCCTGGTTAAAAAAGGTTTTTTTGAACAGAAAAGAAACTCCTACTTCGAAGGCTCAGAGGGGTTAACGAGGGCCTAACTCCCTTATACCTCCGGTGTTTGGGGATTGAAACAATGCATGTACATCGTCAACGGGGTTCTACTCAAAAGCATACCACTACAGTCATCGTTTTTTGGCTAAACTCCTTCCTCCAAACTCTTGGCTAAGCAAAAGAATTGGCACAGTTGGTATCAAAAGGCCCGAAAAAACGATTAAAGAGTAATACTGGATGGATTGGGTAAAATGAAACAATTTTTTCAAGGAAAAAATATTCAACGCATCAAGACTGACATTCGACTATAAACAAAATCCTATATGCAGACAATGCTTAAAACAATCAATCAAGATAACACATGAAAGTGAGGCAAATAAACGTAATAAAAGCCATTATGGGGAAGAAATATCTCCAATTAGGTTTGTCGATCTCGCCGACCTTCCATAATCTTGATATTACCCTGACCCATGACCTTTACCAACAACACGGAGCGGTGAAACAAATGGCAAGGCATCCTCCAGTAAAGTGAAAGAGAAATCCATCAATCATAGAACCAAACATGCCCCTGCTCTATGAATCCATGGTCGCCCCAACAAACAACAACACGCTGGCTGTATATCCATCACAAAGAATGTAGCTGTGAAGGTGCGCGAACCAACCTGGATTGGTAACTCCACCTCCCCAAACACTGACCTTCGAGACCCATCAAACGCCATCACTATCAAATCACTAGGGCGCAGCTCCAGTCCAGAATAATCAATTTTCATCAATGCTGACTTGGGCAATACATTCAAAGACGACCCCGTGTCCACCAAAACCCAGGATAAGGTAGTGCCCCTGCACTCCATCGAAATATGCAACACTTTGTTATGGTCTGGCCCCTCCGGAGGAAGATAAAAATCTGTGAAGCCCAGATTGTTCCTGGCAGATATGTTAGCACAAACATTCTCAAACTGATTGACTGTTATTTCATGTGGCATGAACACATTCTTTAATAACTTCATCAAAGCATTTATGTGAGGTTCTGAATAAATCAACAGAGACAAGATAGACATCTTATAAGGAGTATGTCTCTGATGATCAATTATACTATAATCACTCTTTCTGATAATTCGCATTAACTCTTCAACCTCATCGGGAACTGAAGAAGCTTCTGGTATCGGAATTGGTTGAGTCATGTTGGCTGGCGTAACCCTTGGATTACCAATCATCACCTGTTGTTTTCCTTTTTCTTTTGTAGAAGCATCTGCCGCATCTTGCACATTGGAAGGACCAAATATTCTCCCGCTTCTAGTCATTCGACCCACACCAGAAAAATTATGAACTTCCCTTTCATTATCTTCAGCACGTTCTTCCTCAGACAAACGAGCACTTACTTCCTGCTTCACCCCATGGTAATAAACATCGGCACCATAATGCCATGGGATGGTCTTCTCACTGGTATACTCCATGGGACCGTGTACTATTATCATCAAAGGGGGTGCCCTAGATGGGGAAAGAATGCGCGTAGGGGTGTAAGGAATAAATACCACAACAACATATTCTTCGGTAGCCTTTCGGTAGCTTGGTTTTCTATCAAATTGCAGGGAACCCTCCTTTATCAACAACTGGATACCGGCTTTTAAATCATCACAACCCTTCGGTTGCTCTCTAGACTTGGCACACTCTGAAGTACAACCCGGGAAAATAGAATTGTCAAGAAAATACCTCTTAACATAGCACAATGGAGTAGTTACTTATTCCACATTCATGATTAAATTCAACACTTCACCATTATCATCAATCATATTAACAACACCCTCTCTATGCCTAGGCATTGGGTTCTGAGTAACATTCGAACCAGCCACTGGAGTAAACTCAATTGCCTTAGCATCCAACAAGTCTTGTACTTTGCACTTCAACGCAAAGCAATTGTCAGTAGAATGACCAACTCCGACTGAATGGAATTCACATCTTGCGTTAGCATCATAATTAGAAGGAAGTCTTGCGGGTGGTGGTGGCATATTTCTCAAACCAATCAACTTTAAATCGAGCAAATGGTGGAGTGCCTCAGTAAGAGATACTGGAAAGGGATCTAATTTTATGGGTTGTCTCTGTTGCTGATTATTATACTGACAGGGAGCATCTTGTTGTCTTTGTTGTTGAGGCACTGTATTCGGTCTCTGCTACGGAGGAGCATTAACAGGAATAGAAACAACATTGATTTGTTGGTGCTGACGATCCTCTCTTCTTCCTCTATGAGAGTAAACCGCACTTGCGTCACCTTCCCTTTTCTTAGGGTAAGTGTTGAATGGTTTCTTACTTCCCCCTAATGAGCCACTAGAACCTCCAATCTGAATTTTCCCCAATTTCAAACCTACTTCAATTCTTTCACCAGCCATAACCAAGTCTGCAAATCCTGCCGAAGTACTTCCTATCATGTACTCATAGAATGGCCCTTGCAGGGTACTCATAAACATATCAATGAGTTCTCTCTCCATGAGTGGAGGTTGAACCCTCACAGCCAACTCACGCCACTTCTGAGCGTATTCCTTGAAAGATTCTTTTGGTCCATGTGACATATTCTGTAACTGAGTGCGATTAGGCGCCATATTCACATTGTACTGATAATGTTTGACAAAAGCCTGAGCAAGATCATTCAAGCAACGAATATGGTTTTTCTCCAACTTCATGTACCACTCCAGGGATGCCCCAGATAGGCTATCCTGGAAAAAGTGAATCAAAAGCCCCTGATCCTCAGTATGTACCGACATCTTTCTAAAATAAGCAGTTGCATGAGTAACAGGACATGACGTTCCGTTGTACTTTTCAAATATAGGAGGCTTGAACTTTGGAGGAACTTTCACCCCAGACACCAACCCGAGATCATTAGCATCCATACCAAGGACTCTTTGCCCTTCCACGGCCTTCAGACGTTCTTCCAACAACCGATACTTCCTATCCTCAACTTGAACCTCCGGCTCTGAACGCCAAACAGAAAACTGATCTTCATCCTGGTCAAAGTCATAATCCTGCTCCTGATAGTTCCTTACACCGCCCTGATTATCTCTTCTGTTCGCCACAAGACGAGGTCTTGGAGACGGGGGAAACTGGCCTATGTTGCGCACAAAAGAGTTTCCAGGCATCCCGTGAAAATTTCCAACAGGCTGATCTTGCACATCCCCCAATCCTACAGAAATGTCCTGATAGAGCCCTTGATTTCCACCATCCCCTGGATAGCGGTGCTGGTTGTTGACAATGGCAGCTAGTTCCTCCTGTCGGTGATTCACATTGGTGATGACCTCCATGAACTGGGTCATCTGAGTAGCCATCTGGGCCCTCATTTCAGCGAGTTCAGCTTGAACTTGTTCCATCTGTCTTGGCAAATTGTTTCTGGTGGAATACCGATGAGTAGTCGTCTTGAATTCTGAATAAGAAAAGCAGAAGAATAAGAATACCGTCTTGAGATAACCTGTAATGTTATGAAATGCATGATGTGCATGATATGTTTGTCATTTCCTTGTATTCAAGAGTCCTTTTATTCATCAATCATGGCGCGCAACCAAAGATCAACATACAATCAAAGGAAAAAAGAACAATAAGACAAACACTTCAATTATTTACAAACAAAAGAGACGATGTTCAAGTGACTTCGGACGTTTAAGAATGTAGCGATAAACAACAAAATACGTGTTTCGAAGTAAACTTAACAGAAAGCTGAATAATAAAAACAAACAAATGATCCCTTCCAACAATCCTGGGGGTGACCAAATACACCAAAGGTAAGTAACAAAAACTAAATCTCCGAAACAAGACACGCTTCAAGGTGTTGACAATATTCATCAAGCCTGGCTTTCTCCTTCAAAAGTTGTGATGCGACCACTTTGCTTTCTTGAAACTGATCCTCTGCGACACGCCTCTGGGCCACTTCCTTCTTAAGCTAAGTATCTTTGTCTTTGAGTTGTTTCTCCAAGTTTTGAATCTTCTTCCTGTAGCTATTCTCAGATGCCTGAAGCTTCTGGAACTCTTGCTGGGTCTTACTCAACTCTTCTTCCATTTCAGCATGAGACCTCTTCCTAAAACTGGTTGCATCAGAAGTTTCCCCTTGAGCTATTTTGAGTTTGCGAGCTAAGTCGGCCCTTTCTTGATCTACCCAATAGAGTTTCATTCCTGCCTCACGGTCTTTTGCACGAAGTTGAATGTTCTCAACATGAACCTGGGTGAACACCTCGATAGGCACCGTGTTACTCAGAACAGTAGGAGGTTGCTCACACATAGGAACCGATCTTGCAAATGGTAACCGTAAAATATTAATCCTGGCTCTAATCCACTCCAAGTAAGGAACCCTAACAATAGGAACCTTCTTGCCCAAAGTAGTTCTATCCTTCTTGTGAATTCTCTTCCAAGCACTTGTCACTCTTTTCAACATCACAAGATCACTTCCTCTAACAAAATACACTGGTTCGGACACCTCCTCAACCTTTGGCGGTCCATCCATTACATGTCCCAATTGACGATAAGCAAGCACATGATTATAGTTAATACACCCCTTAGTTCCTATGAGGGGAACATTGGGGAAATCTCCGCAGCTAGTAATAATACTTCGTACTTCCCCCATGTCATAATTCCACCGGATATCAAACGAAGTAAGGTTGACAAGTCTTGATGACCATCAGAGAGAATGTCTGGTATCCATGAAAGGGCCACTTACCGGTAGGTGCAACCTAAACCATTGATACAACATTGAATGACATAAACTTACATTACCTCATTTTCCATGCCTGCAATGAATGGTGTAAAGAGTATCTGCCAAGAGTGTCGGTACCGGGTTCTTGTTTCTAAAAACACAAATAGCCTCCAAATCCACAAAATTTCTCTTGTGCGGAAAGAGGACGATCTCGTATATCATGAGAGAAAACAACAAGTTGAAGTCATTCAAATTCCCTTTCTTTACCTAATCTCCAGCTTTCTTCCTTAAGAAATCCAAATAAAACCTTGTAGTGTCCTCGCTCGATTTCCAATTGTCTTTCACCTCTTTGCAACTCAAATGAAGAATTTCAGCAATAACTTCGAACTTCAGCTTCTCTGGAACTTGGACAAAAGGAACTTCATTGGAAAATTTGATATTAAGTAGGTACGCGTACTCTTCTAGTGTGGGAACCAGTTGATAATCTTGAAAAGTAAAACACCGTAATTCCTTGTCATAGAACTGGAAGAGGGTGATGAAAGCCATTGGGTCAACTGGAGTGTTAAGGACTAGCAAAAAATTGCCGTAACTTTTGTTGAAATTGTTCAGAACATCACTCTTCAAATAAGAACTCAACCTCTTCAATTCGGACACATCAATAGTAGGAATCTGATAAGTGAATGTATGCCTGGTTGGCTCTTTAACACGAACTGAATCAAACTCAACTGACGGGAGGCTAGCCATTTCTTGATGGAAAGAAGACTCTTGAATGTCCCTGGAAGATGACATGCGCATGCTAGTTATTTTTTTTTATACATCATTTTTTAGAAATAAATATGCTATGATGCAATATGACAGGATCAAAGTTTCACACTGGATCATGGTTGGACCATTACTGAACAACACCACTTAAGATCAAAAGAAAATCCCAAAGCTTCAAAACAATCATGGGAACCTGAGTCACCTTCGCAACACAAACTCACCAACAGTACCTGTACCTGTAAGAAAAGTTTTCCCGCCCCTCTCACGGGTGTAGTCTAGGTCAAGGTAAGGTTAAAAGCCAAATCAGAGTACAAGAGCTCAAATGTCGGTATTATCATACGATAACACCTATCCGAACTACCTCTGAAGTCATGGGTCTCATGGTCAGGTCTACAAAGCATCCGCCTCATAGCTGCCATGGCCATTCTATTCCTAGTTCCTATGGAATCCACTCATAGCCTGGGTATGAGGCCTTTTACCTCATGGAATAACCCACCCACCAAGAAAATCCAGAATCCAAACAGTCCAGCCAAATCCAGTATGTAGAAAGTAAAACGCACATAGGATGCAATGCAAACAGATAAATATGCAAAACGGTAAAATAAACACCCAAAAAGAAAACAAACAAGAGCTAGGATTGACTCTGGGATGGACCAGCAAGAGGTCAATTTGTCCCCAGTGAAGTCGCCAGCTAAAACACGCGTGGCCAGACCTGTCATCTGGATGTGATGAAACATCAATGAAGTCGCCACCGAACGTCTTTTATCCCTCCGAAAGGGAAAGGTAAACATCGAGAAAACCTGGAAAAGGAGAAATCACGGTCTTTCGACTGAGAGATCGGGTAAGGGAGTCTGTTACGCGAGAGGAAGGTATTAGCACCCCACACGCCCGTAGTACTCTACGGTATCCACTCTTGTTGTCTAATCTAATGGGTGTGGTCAAATCCTATGTCTATGGCTTAAATTGAAAAGGGAATGCATGCGAAAGAAAAGAAAACAATGTAGGGTAAATAAAAGCTGTGCTCGATCGGGCCCTACCCCAATGCCTACTGTTGTACCCCAAAATTTGCCCTCCCATATTTCTCAAAATATTTCAAGAAAAATCCACAAGTCCAACCCGGCGCGTCATATTCAGGTATTCTTTCGCCAAGATATCTCTGATAACGTATTCTCAAATTCAGGTTCGGCTCAAGAGTCATTTCTTTAAAGAAGGTATCCGAATGTGTGAGTTTTCTCGAAGAAATATGGTGAAAAAGTGTGCTGAAAGTGCAGTTTTTATGCGCTAAAAAATTCATAACTTGAAGATCGTGGCTCGTTTTGAACCCGTTCCGGTGGCCAAAATTCCGTCTTGACATTATCTACGTTTTCATCTCTCACGGCTGGAAGCCAATTTCGATCAGAAGGTCTTCAAAAATGTGTATTTATCAAGTATTTTCATACAGAAAATTTGTGACAGAAATTTATTTGCGTCATGTTCAGAAAATCATAACTTGGTCGATTTTCATCGTATCGAGTTGGTTCCAGCGCCAAAATTTCACAAATTGAGTTGGCTACATTTTCACAGAAGGTATTAAGTTCAAATGGTATTCAAAAGGCCTTCGTTTTTTGCTCAGAGTGCGTGACACGCTGAAAATCCTGAATGCTGAATATTATTTCATCTGGGTCGAAACTTCGAAAATTCATAACTCGGTCAATTTTTATCGGATTGGGCTCATATTTTTACACAAGGTCACTGACTCATAGATCTACAACTTTTCTTCAAAAGTCGAGACCGGATTATGCTCCGATCAATACCAGTTTTTTATTGAAGAACGTGTCAGAGTCGACACTGGAGCCCAAAATAAGTTTGTCTGAGCTGAAACTTCAAAAATTCATAACTAATTCACCGTTTATCCGATTGAGCCGATTTTCGGACAGGAGTTAGTTATCGATGTCAGCTACATTTTGTTTTCACATTTCAACTTCAAAAATTGCACTTAAGTCCCTGCGATTTAGCCTGGAAAATGACGAACTCAAGTGAACATTGGAGGCCCAATTGCACATTCAAAGCCCATTTTCTTTACCCTAATTTCCATTATATAAACACATTCTTTTCACACAAATCAGGGAGGAGAAAAAGAGAGAAAAAACCTGGCCACATCACTGTCAGAATATCAAATTCTTTCAAGAACCCTAAAACCTTGAAATCCTTATTACAAATTCCTCTCTCACTACAAACAAGCCATCACAGTTACAAACCAACACCTCACTACTTCTTCAGTAAGGGTAAGGCTGGCTTGATCTCCATGATCCAAAAGACATAAAAGCATTCATGTCACTAATTTTCCAGTGAGGGTAAGATTGTTTTGATCTCCATGATCAAAATGGTATAATCATTCATACATGCCATATTGTGCCTAAACATTAAATTTCTTCATATATTGGCTTTATTTGCATTTTATGATTTTATTTAATGTGTTCATGAGATTCAACACTGCAGATTTAGACAGGATCCTATACAGGTTCATTAAGGAACGTTGAGGCCAAAAGCCAAATGGCCAAAAGCCAAAAGCCAAATGGCCAAAAGCCAAAAGCCAAAAGCCAAAAGCCAAATGGCCAAAAGAACAACTTATGCATGACACCAATACATGGCGAGACAGACATCCTGAGAAGATTAAGGAACGTTGAGGCCAGAACACAAACGGCCAACAACCAGAACACAAATGGCCATGAAACCCAATCCAATGGCCAAAGAATGCAGACCGTTCAAAAAAACCTCCCCTTGGGCCTGAAATCCCCCTTGGTTTGCATCCTTTTTAATTTTATTTTCTTTTCTTTTCTAATTCTTTTTTAATTATTTTAATTGTTTTTTTTACCATAAAATAATTTTTCTATAATAAAAACAGAAAAATCAAAAATACAAATATCTTTAATTATTATTAATTTCATCACTAACCTATTTTTTTGTAAATAAACTCTAACAATTAACTTAGTTTAATTTAGGTTTTTAAACTTTAATCTTTTTCTTAATAAGTAAAAAGTATCTAGAATTAGGTTTTTTTTGACATTTTCATCTTTTTCTTAAATAAATTATTAATCATCATTATTTATCATTATTATTAATTATCATTAATTTTGTAAATAAACATGTAAATAAATTAATTAACTAGTAAATTAGGTTAACTTTAATATTTTCATTAATAATTAAAATAATCTAGATTTAGGGTTTCCTTTTAATTCTTTTTCTTTATTTTTCATAAATACAAAAAACACTAAAACACTTTCTTTTCTTTAATTAAATAATTAATTGTACTTTAATTTAATTTAATTTCATGCAAAGGGTCAAAACCCTCGGACGTCCTAATTTTAATTCTTTTCACGCATTATTTCCTTCGATCATTATGTAACTGTTTCTCAGATGTAATAGTAATTAGGTTTATCTTTCCGTCTTTACTTTCCGCATTTTTTTTATCAAACGGGTCTTTGTAATTTGGCGATGTATAGACCCGCGCCTTGTAATAGCGTAGGATTTATCTTTCCGCATTTAAACTTCCGCACTTTTAAACTGCTAACTGGCATGGAAGAATGAATGACTAAATTAAAAACGAGCGTAGATCACCATGATACATGTACAAGATAAAACATAATATGAAAATAACACACAAATTCACACACCACTCTTAGGGTACGCCTCACTGTTGCCTTGCCCTCGGAACGTGGTCGTCGAGTATAGGACGTTTTAGTAAGTCCTTATGTCCGTGATCCAGTTGCCTCGGATTAAAAAGGATCATGGCATAAGGGTAGCTTCTAAGGTGTCCTACTGTTGCTCTGGTGACCACACTGTCCCTACAAACGAATTGACCCGAACACCTCCAACGGTGGTGCTACCTACCTCTCAATGGTGGGATGGCACTACCTTAAGGACATTTACACAGCCTAATTCCTTAGGGTAGGTGGATGACTCATAGATACTTGCTCCATTCAAAACAAACAAAACTCTTTTCACACCGACACTTTCAAAACGCTTTCAAAACAATTTTTCAAACACTCTTGAGGACTGATACAAGAGTCGATCTGAAATCTTTAAAACGAAACTTTTTCAAACCTACTTGCACTTTGAAAAGCAAACAAACATTTTGAAAACACAATGAACAAGTATCTAAGAGCCCATGGATAACCATGGATAGAAAGGGTGCTAACACCTTCCCTTTCTATAAATTTACCTCCCGAACCGAGAAACTATCTCATAAGGAATTTTGCTGTGCTTTTGTCCTGTCCATGTTGGAGAAAATAAAAGACGGTGGCGACTCATGCTTCCACGACATTTCGCGAACCAGCGTTAAACAGTCAGTTCCAGATCCACCGATCACAGAACTGGCGACTCTGCTGGGGAATTATTTTAAAGTGAGGTGTACCTTAGGACTAAGATCACTTGTGTTTTCAATTGTCTGAATTGTTTGCTTTAAATTGTGGGTACTGTCTTGGGAGTTCTATAGATCCTAACCCGGATCTGGGGATACCTTCTTAGAAAGTAGCAACAAGGTTGTGAGGGAACTGTGCAGGGTATACCGACATGGTTGAAGCAGTCTGCTACGTTGATGTGGCACTTTGGTGTGTACCGGTAACCCTTGAGTTCAGTCAAGGAGAGTACGGGGCCTCCGCGTGGTGTCATGAAGCATCAACTGACCTTAGGAACCTTAATTGAACCATCTTGGCCTCTTTAGGGTAGTGAGATAACTAACTTTGGTGCAGTCCGAGGTTGGTTGATACTCGATACTACACTCAATTGAGGGTTGTTTTCTTGGAATATTTCGGTCGCAAGTTCAGTGGCTAAATCGAAACGATGAACAATGAAAACAGTCCAGTGATATTGGGACCCTTAGAACCCGGTTACTTCTGATAGGACAGGTTTCGAGCCCACCAACTTCAAGAGGGTAATACCTAGACCCCATGCTGGCCTTAACTCTAAGGGCTCTCTTGTGTGACTTGTGTGCCTTCCAACTTGACTATTTGCATGCTTGTTATCTGACACTTGAGTTTCTTGCAGGTTTTGTTTACAGTCCTTAATTGGGACTCATAACAGGGTTTACCTACTTTACCCCATGCATAGCATAACATCCTACCATTGCATACATCCCGCATAAGGACTAATCCGTTTCAAGGATCTCAAGGGCTTGTGATGCAGGTCATGATGAATCAGAATGTCTAGCAAGAGGCAAAGGGGATTTATTTTTCTCTAGCCAGGTTGATGATCTGAGTCAGAGGCTATGACCCACTTGACATGGTGAGCCTTGACTCTTGAAGAAGTTTCCCCTAACCAAGGTTGTTTGGAAATCAAAACCAGACATGATGACTAAAGTCAGGGGCTATGACCCACTAGATATGGTGAGCCTTGACCCTTGAAGAAGAACTCTCAACAACATGAAGTTCCTTCAATCAAGCTACCGGATTTAAATTCTAACAATTTTTCTTGTCTACCCCGCGAGATCCTTGAAAACATTGCACGCATATCATACATATTGTTGCATTACAGGTGCTCTTTTCTACAGGTGTTTCCAGTGATTTCTGGTAAACAACCGCTAGTCTTCCAAACTATCGAATAATCTTTCTGACTGTTATTTAATTCCTCTGGTAACTCACAGGATCGACTAGATTGATCCTAGGACTCCTTGGATATTAAGGCTACTCTCACGATCGAACAGATATTCATGGTTGATATTGTATATGTGTTTGGCTTATTTCGATTTCTCTCTCTAAAAGTCTAAAGATGTAATCAAAATGTATGTGTGAAAACTAAGTTACATGAATAAATGCTAATTGTAAAGACATGTAAAATTGCACAAAAGTGAAGTAAATGGTTTCGACTTACAAAACAGTTAATATAAAGGATTTCTGGAACGTAAAAGGTTTCAATATGAAGGAAGCGTTTAATGCAAGAAATCTTTAAATAACTTTAAGTAAAAATATGCGTTCGAAGGATAATACTTGAAGGTAAAGGTATGGAAAATATGACAATTTTCTGAGATATAAAGTGCTTGGAATATGAAGAAAACATTAAAATGTAAAACTTTGAAGAAGAGATTTCGAAGTGAAAAGACTGTAAATGAGAAAACTTGTAAATGTTATTTGACAAAAGGATAAAGGAAAGTGCTGGAAATGGTAAAAGGTTTTCATTAAATCAGAAATACATGGTGCTAAATACATGGTGCTATCATACATACATTTCTCTTGCATTCGTTTCCCTTGCCATGTGGTAGTTTGAATGTTACTGAGTATTTTGTATAATAGATATGACACACGAAATCCTAATACTAAGACTTCTATTTATACTAATTCGACCATAACGATCTTGCTATAGGATCATGCCACGTCTAGAACATGCAGGACAATGCTTCTTTCGTCTTTCCACGTGTCCCCAAATGCTCCAGCACATAACTTTCAAACTTCGAAAGTCCCGCTTCCATTTGAATTTCAAATGCTTTGGTACTTCTCCGTTTCGAACGCTCTTCCCAGACACAGCCTTATTGTTATTTCGAGACTTCTTTAGATATGTTCCCATAATTGCCACTCGAAGCTCCAAGCTTTGACATACTTATTCGAAACACTGCTTTTGCTACTTCGAAACATGACGCTTTACCTCATTTCGATCAAAACGTTAATTCATTTGGCTTCTAATAACATTATCAAAATCTTCAGCCAACAAATTGCCCCTTTAAAATATGTATTTCGATTCCTCTGAGAAATACCTATTTTAAACACCTACACAAGATTTTGATGGGACTTTCGAATCATCATAACATTTAATGCATTTGACTCCAGTCACGTCAATCATAGCACCTTTTGGATTCCTTAACCGCCTGGAGCCACTTCACAGCATGGTGCAGTTACAAATAATGATTATATTTAAATCACGCCTATTACCCATGTTAACTTCACGCCACCTCTTCATCACACCAACCCATGATCTCCACGTATCACACCCTTATTCGGTGGATGCTTAAACTTCCCCATTATAAAACATCACCAACTTAATCTTTTCTTTTCTTTTCACACTCTAAATCTTTTACCCTCATTCTCTCGTAAGAACAAAAATCCAAGCTTTCAACATCTTTCAAAAATGTCTTCTTCTACTTCATCCCAACTCAAGAAAGTCTCCAAGAAGAAAGGAAAAACTGCAGGAGCTACCATGGAAAGTAAAATCATCACTCACCAAGGTCAATCCGTTCTTGCCCCTCAGATGATTTCAAAAGAAAAAGAAATGATGTATGCGTCACAGGTACTCATTCCTACCAACGTTGCTGGTAAGAGGTTAGCTTTAAATGGCCCTCTTACGATTTTTGAAATATTAAAAGACACCAGGACGATTTTCCCAGTTTGTTATAGCTTCAAACCCTTATTTAACAAAATGGACGCCCCTAAGGCAGTAGAATCTCCTAGTTCAAATACCATAGAAACCCCAACTGTTCCTCCTAAGGACCCCTTTGTTTTGGATTATGTAAAAAGTAATTTTAAGCCATTTCGATCTTGCCCCACCTCTGATATTGCCTATCAAAATTGGTTCACGAAAGTAGAAGCTAAGAAATCCCAGCAATGGGAAGAATTAGGCATCTATAACCTGATTAAGCTATCGAAGCCCGATTTCACCTACAGCCACCCTCTGCTATTCGCGTCCCTTTATTTCTGGGACAGTACCTATAACACTTTCCATCTCCCAGGTGGAATGATCACCCCAACCTTCTTCGATATAACGGCCATCACTGGGCTATCGCCAGTGGGAGAAACTTATATACCCGACAACGAAGAACACTCAAGCATCATTGACTTCGAAGTCAAGCTAGCCAGTTTTTCCAAATTTATCAGTCATTACCATGCTGAGGGGGACAATGTGTCTGACGTAGAGCACATTGCTTTCTTAACCCTGTGGCTGTCAAGATACGTTTTCTGCAGTAGATCCCTACAGGTAGCTAGTAGGTTCATTCCTCTAGCTAGGGACTTGCATGAAAATCGAAAAGTGTGCCTAAGTGAACTGCTCTTAGTTGACCTCTATGAAAGCCTGAGGTCAGCTGTTTCGAGCCTCAAATCCCACACCTCCAAAAATATTCTATTGGCTGGCCCTTTTTGGTTACTCCAACTATGGCTAAATGCCATGTTCGAACCCTCCTTATCAACCGCCAACACCATTGATGAGCAAGATTCTGAGATAAATGATAGGATAGTCGAAGGCACTAGGCTTCGAAGATTAACTCCCAATGACGACAAAGATGACTTCAAAGTTCAATTCTCGAAGTACATCATGATATTCTCCAAAAGGCACAAGTTCGAAGAGAGCATGACGCCTTTTGCTTCGAGGGCTCATGGACCTTCTTGGTTCACCATGGCTCTCTCAGAAGCCATCAAGAGCAAGGAGATTCATGATGTATGGAGAGCTTTTTTGCTGCCTAGACTCATTTCTTCAAGAATAACCCCAGCCAAGAACCAAATTTTTCTCTTTGCCTACCAACCAAACTTCGTTTCGAGGAAGTTTGGCTTATGCCAACTGATTCCTGAACCTTTATTTCACACTGAGAGCGCCATCACTTCTGGACGAACTTTCAAGGCACGGGAAGCCAAAATACAGCAAGAACAATATCAAGGCTTTGCCCAATTTGAGATGATAACCTTCGAACCTACCCATCTCACGGCTAAAGGATTTCTGGAATGGTGGACCAAGTTTTATCAAACTTATATGTTCGATACACTTACAATTCAACAGAAACTAATTGATGCCTTCGATGTGCAGGTACCAACAAAGAAAGGTATGTTTACTCATGCCAAAGAGATTAAAGATTTTCAAAATTATTTTGAAACTACTTATGACCCCACGCGCTTGGACTCCACTGTGCATCAAGCAGCTGAGACCTTGAAGGAAAATTTAAAAAAAAAAGTTTCTAAGTTAAAACTTCCTTCAGGGCTGTCACCTGAGGATAGGTATAGGTTGGCATTCGAAATGCATCCACCTAAATTTCCTAGATTACCTACCTCGGAATTGGCTCTGGCTTGGTTTCCCCCATATCCATGGTGGTTTACTTGCAAAGAGATGTTCAAATATCTTCAAAGGAAACCAAAGCCATCTGAGACTGTGACATAGGCTCGATACTGGCTTCATGATTTCCCAGGACACCTTCAATACGACCTTTCTGCCATGTCAATTAAATCTGATCAAGGCACAGGTGCGAATGCTTGGGAAAATCCCAAATGTCTTTTACTTTCTATGTCTTTAACCTTTGCTTTAATTGTTTCGATTTTCAGCCATCAGGATAAAGAAAGCTGCCTCGAAGTCAAAGGAAGGGAGCGCCTCTCAAGCCTCCATTGAAACTACTGACAAAGTGACTCCACCCGAAACAACCACTATTGCTGCAACCACAACAACAACAATAACACCAACAACAACCAGTGTTCCAATTCCAACGGTAATCACTTAGCCTTGATGTTTCGAATTCACTCATGCTTTATGGTTTGCATCTAACTCTTCGTTTAAAATTCTTTCAGACCAACAAGCTTCCTCCTACTACTCCCAAGAAGCGGAAATCAAGCACCACTGGGGAAGACCCCAAGGCTGGAGGAAACTTAAATACTGCTTCGAAGAAGAAGCCAAAGAAAGATATTTCGAAAAGCACCGTTCCAACTAGTGTCTCTGGACTTGATTCCAGGGATGCTGCTCCCTCACCCAAATCCAAAAATCCACCTTCGACCTCCAACCCAACGTTGGAACGCATAGCTAGTAACCTCTCCTCTGAGAGTCCACAGGTAAATTGAACCTTAAAATTTTTTACAATACTAACTTCTTATTACCTTGGTGAATGTTTTTCCTTAACATTCTGTTGTTCCTTGCAGAACATCTTGAATCCAGCTTCCACTATTTCGAACTCACCATCCAGAGCTGCTGCTCCGCTCAACTCCTCTCCTCAAGGAGATTCCAGCAACCTGATTCAAAACAAAGGTTCCTCCAATATGGCGGTTCTGGATGGAACTTCTGAACAGCAGGATGATCAAGGTACCTCCATTCCTCTGAAAGAGATAAACGAAACAACACTTCAAACATCTGCAGAGGATTTGCAAAGGGCTTCTCTTCAAAAGTCCCCTCTTGAAACTCTTCAAGAGGACCCAAAGGACACTCAAACTGAAGAAGAGAAAGCTGATTCTGGGCAAAGAGCCGAAGAATCTGCAGACGAAGAATCTGAGGAGGAGAATGCCAATGACGGTTCGACTGCTGGGACGGAGTCCAATGCAAATAGCAGTGAAAGGGATGGTATCGAAGTGGTGGACTTGGATGAGGATGAAGAAGATCAAGAGCACGAAACGAATGAAGGGGATGGTAATGCAACCAACGAACCCATAGAGGTTGAAATGGACGTGTCTCCCCTACGTGTGGAACTTCCTCAATCCTCTCTGTCTCGAATGACTGACGAGGAACTGGCACTTCTGAGACGAAATGACCCTATTGGGTACATGAAGGCAAAGTTGGCTCAGAGGGACGTCCCACTTGCTAGGGCTGGCACAAGTTCGACCAGCTATCCTCTTCCCACAGATGAAAGAATTGTTCTTCTTAATAAAATTAGGAAAACCATCCTCAATGTGGATATATTCGAAGTGCTTAAGCAAGATAGTACTGCTTGCTATACTATGAAGGAGCTGCTCACAAAAGTCAATCTTTCCACCTGCTCCTTGCCAGTTAGTACTCTCTTGTTCGATCTTCAGAATCTGCTGGACAACGTAACTGGTTACCTTCTCCAAGACGAATCTGCTGCCAAGAAGGTTCAAGAGAAACGCATTGCCATGGATGCCGCTTATGAACAAGCTTCGAAACTCTCTCAAGAAGCTAAGGAACAAGCTATGCATCTGAAGCAGGCGAAAACTGATTATGAGGCTCGAGCTGAGTCCATACTTCTTTGGGAAAGGCAGATTCTGGAACTTCAACAGAAGGTTAAGGAGGCTAAAGAACAACAACTAGCCTTCGAAACCAATTCTGCTGGTAACCAATTCGAAGAGCTTCTCAACCAGGGGCTTGCGGAAATGGAGACTGCAGAACAACTTAAAGGAGAAGTGGCAACCTTGGAAGGAGCCAGGCGGTTCGCTCAGCAGAAACTTGAATCATTTCGAAGCACTTTCAATCGATTGAAAAAAAATTCTTATTTCTAGATTTTGGCGTTTATTTAACTATAATTTTGGTTTCTTACATGTAATATTCGAACAACGCCATTTTGGCATTTTATCTTGCCATCTTGGCTTTTTATAACATCTTGTTTACGTTGTTACTATTCGAATCTCCTGCAGGCTTGGCTTATATTTCTTTAAATATTTCCCATTAACCTTTAGGACACGTTTATCATCCATGAGTTCTTCGATTTCGTATGCATTGTTTGAGAATACTTTTAATATTCGAAAAGGTCCTTCCCAATGAGGTGACCATTTACCTAACGCTTTATTCTTCTTGTCCATAGGCAATATGACTCTCCAAACCAAGTCATTAATAATGAATACTTTTTTCTTCACCCTTTTATTGTATGTTCTGGCCACTCTTTCTTTTTGCCTCATCAAAATTTCCAATGCATGTAATCTAATTTCGTCCAACTCAACTAATTCATTCATCATCATTTCCCAATATAATGCAGCTGGGATTTCGTTTTGTCTCTGAATTCGAACTGATTGTAGATGAATTTCTACTGGCAACACTGCATCATGACCAAATGTGAGTTGGAAAGGCGTAGTGTTAGTAGCTTCCTTAGGAGATGTTCTACAAGCCCATAATATTTGGTCCAGAGTTTTGTGCCAGTTTCTTGGCTTTTTGCCAATATGCTTCTTGATTAATCCTATTATTACTTTATTTGCTGCTTCGACTTGTCCGTTTGCTTGAGCATAATATGGCGTTGATGTTAGCAATCTAAATCCCATTTCTTGGGCAAATCCTTGCATCTTTCTACCAGTAAACACAGAGCCTTGGTCTGTAGTTATGCTCTCTGGCAATCCGAACCTATAGATAATGTGCTTTTGTATAAATTCAATAATAGCCTCTTGATCAGCAACTATCAGTGGTATAGCTTCGATCCATTTGGTAAAATAATCTATTCCCACCAAGATGTATTTCTGTCCTTTGGACGAAGCAGGATTTATTTCTCCTATCAAATCCAATGCCCATCCTCTAAATGGCCATGGTTTGATGATCGAATGCAACTCACTTGCAGGGGCATGTTGAATTCCTGCATGTTTCTGACATTCCTCACATCCTTTAGCAAAGTCTATGCAATCTTTTAGCATGCTAGGCCAATACAAGCCGTATCGAAATAACAACCATTTCATTTTATGGCCTGCTTGATGTGCCCCACATGCCCCATTATGGACTTCAGACAATGCTAAGTATGCCTCACTTTCTCCTAGGCATTTCAATAATACACCCTCTTGGGTCTTTTTAAACAATTCGTTCCCCATGAGGAGATATGACAATGCTCTATATTTTGTTTTTCTATCCACCTTTAGAGTTGGGTCTGCTAAATAACTCTTCAATGGACTCCGCCAATCTGCATCTGACAAAGTATTTATGGCTAATATTTCGAATCCCTGTTTCTCAGCATATCCCAATCTCATACTTTCCAGATTCGATGGTGTGAATCTAGTAGCCATAACTCTTCCCCTTAATTCGACCAAATCCTTGAAGTTCTTGGTAGACACTTTATAACCTGAAGCCAACTGCGCTAGGTCATTTGCTTCTTGGTTCTCTATTCTTGGTATGTGTTGAATATCCATGTATTCAAATTTCCTCAATAGCCCATTGACTATGACGAAGTATACCATTAAATTTTCCTTTATGAACTTGTATTCCTTTGTGATTTGTTTGACCACTAATTCAGAGTCTCCTTTAATTTCGACTCTGGTTTCCCCCAATTCCAACAAAGCTTCAAGTCCAACAATGAGCGCTTCATACTCAGCTTCGTTGTTAGAACAACGAGGACCATCTAATTTATACTTGAATTTTGTTGGAATTCCTTCAGGAGAAATCAGAAGGACTCCAACACCACTTCCAATCCTGTGGGTTGAACCATCAAAGTACAATTTCCATGGTTGCATTTCGACGTAACTCATGACCGTCTGCTCAACCAAAGAATGGTCCACAATGAAGTCAGGAATCACTTGACCTTTCATAGCTTTTAAAGGCATGAAAGTCAACGAATATTCTGTTAAGGCTAAAGCCCACTTGCCAACTCTGCTATGCATTATTGGTTTTGAAAGCATATGTTTAATGACATCGAAATGAGATGAAACATAAACATCAACAGGTTTTATATAATACTTGAGTTTCATACAAGAGAAATACAAACAGAGACATAGCTTTTCTAAATTGCTATATCTAGTCTCTGCATCATTTAGCACTCTACTTAAATAGTATATGGCTCTTTCGACGTCATTGCTATCTTCTTGTGCTAGCATACTACCTATACTAACTTCAGAGGCAGATATGTACAATCTCATGGGCTTCCCCCATGAAGGTGGAGACAAAATAGGAGGCTGAGAAAGGTATTATTTTATTCTGTCAAACGCCTCCTGGTGAGCTTCGTTCCATTCGAAGGCCTGACCTTGCTTTAGACGAAGTAACGGAGAGAAAGCTTGGGTTCTTCCACTTAGGTTCGAGATGAATCTTCTGAGGAAGTTAATTTTCCCTAGCAGAGATTGCAACTCCCTTTTTGACGCAGGTGCTTTCGTCTCCATTATGGCTTTGGTTTTGTTCTGGTTGATTTCGATTCCTTTCTTGTGAACCACAAAACCAAGAAAATCTCCAGCCTGCACAAAAAATGCACATTTAAGGGGATTCATCTTGAAGCCATGTTTTCTCATTCGCTCGAATGATTGGCTTAAATGATGCAAATGTGTTTCTGCAGATATAGATTTGATGACTATATCGTCAATATACACCTGCATGAAGGTTTCAATGAAATCATGAAAAATTGAATTCATTGCCCTTTGATAAGTTGCCCCAGCATTCTTTAAACAAAAAGGCATCACCACCCATTCGTAGGTGGCTAAGGCTCCTGGGCAATGAAATGCTGTCTTTGCAACATCTTCTTCAGCAATGAAAATCTGGTTATACCCAGAGTATCCATCTAACATACTCAAGTATTCGAACCCTGCAGCAGAATCTACTAGCATTTCTGCCACAGGCATGGAATATTCATCTTTAGGGGTTGTAGTGTTTAAATCCCTAAAATCTATGCAAATTCTTAAAGAACCATTTTTCTTAATAACAGGTACTATGTTTGCTAACCATTCGACGTACCTTGTTGTCCTGATGAATTTGCAACGCAGCAACCTTTCGATCTCAGCTTTAATTTTTGTGAGAACCGCTGGTGCGAATCTTCTGGGAGTTTGTTTGATGGGCCTCTTGCCATCTTTGATTGGCAGTCTGTGTTCGACCAACTCCCTCTTTAAACCAGGCATCTCGTCATAATCCCATGCGAAGCAATCTTTGTTTTCCTTAAGGACTTCGATCACTTCCTTCTTGAGGCCTGGGCTAAGTTTAGCACTTATGTAGGTTACTCTTTTCGTTTTTTCATCCCCTAAGTTGACTTCTTCGAGTGGGTCATGTGCCAACATTTTGGCACCTGAGTTTATGGGGTCCCTTTCGAAGCCTAAGGGTTCTTTATCATAGATGGCATCCAACCTTTGATCCATCTCAAACTCTTTGAAGGGTGAGCATTTCGAACCATCCCCACTTATTTCGTCCGTCTTTATAGTTGATTTCTTTATTTCAGCCTCTAAGGCCGCTTTTGATTCGTTCTCAGCCATATAGGCCGAAATCCTTTCGAAAAAGGTAGACTCAGTCATGGCTAAGGTTGTCGAAGTCCCAGCCTGCTGGCCGTTTTTGTATAGTGCTCTCGACTCCCTCTTCTTCACGGATTATTGTTCTATCCCAGTAAAGGCCATCATGACGAAGGGTCATGTAGTAGTGGGCGTTTCTAGTTTCATTAATCTCATCATTTGGAACACACGGAGCAATCTTTGCCAGATTTTTATCATAATCCCTTTTGTCAACTAAATTGACAGTTGACATAAAGTAACTCTGGTCTGCTTCGATGTTTTCCACGATTCCATCATCTCTCCACAGAACTAGTCGCTGATGCATTGACGAAGGAACTTCCCCCACGCCATGGATCCACTCTCTTCCCAGCAGTAAGTTATAGTTGGCCTTGGCTTCGATCACCATAAACATGGTGGGCCTACAGCTTGAGCCTATTGTCAATTCCAACTGGATCACTCCCAGTGTTTTGCCCACTTTTCCCTCATAATTGGACAGAACCATATTATGGGGCTTGATGTCTCCTTCGCGGATCTCTAATCTTTTTAGCATGAAATGGGGTATCAAATTGACTGCAGCACCCCCATCCACTAGAACTTTGTTCACACCATGGACACCAACTTTCGCCCGAATGAAAAGTGGCTTGAGATGGTTCTTCATTGCAGGTTCTGGACGTTCGAAGAACGCATTTTTTCCTCAACAGCCCCATTGTCCATCACATAGTAGCACACGGGCGTATGTTTCATCAAATCTGTGGTGTCTTCCTCTTCATATTCATTGATTTCGGTTTCCTGTCCAAATTCGTAGGGAAGTACAGACACCACGTTACAGTTCAAGTTAAATGAAGACTCCCCCTCCGATTCGAAGTTATCTGTTATCATATCTTCGTCCTCTTCCGGGCCTGGAGTGTATTCCTTTGGTTCATCGCGTTGTTCTTCAGAGAAAAGCCTCCTACTGACTAGAGGTTTGTCTTCAGTTTGATTTTTTGGTTTGTTGGTGCTAGATTCACCTTGGTTTTTCGTTGAAGTAACCCCTTTGTTTGCCACAGCCTCTCTCTCAGCCTTTCAAATCCTTTGCTGTCTGCGCCACTGGGATCTTGACATGGGGTTCCTTCCTTTGTATTTTTCTAATCTCACCTCCTCCCTTTTTGCTGTGTTGAATTGCCTTCTGTATGTCACAGCATGGCGTGTATTTCGTTCAGCATTTCTCCATCTATCTTTGCCTTTGTCATTTCTGACCTGTAACCATCTATCGGTTGGCACTTCAGCAGGGAGTTTGAAAGTCACTCTTCGAGCAGCCTTGGGGTGAGGGCTATCAGGCCTTCGCTGTTTGTGTCTGCTGTCGAAACGTGGGCCCATCTGGGCAGTTTCTTGATGGTTCCAGTAAGGGGCGAAGGGAATCGTTTCGAAGGCCCTGGCCATGCTTTGGTCATACACAGCAGAACACCTTGGGCAAATCAAGCACTTGGTTGCCCCTTTGTAGCAGCGAAACACAAATTCCAGCAAACTTTCTCCAGCCTTGGGATAGCACCTAAAAAGCTGGTTATCCTGGCGCCAATTGTTGCCAGTTCGAGTCCTCTGTACCCTTTCGAAATTCGCAGCGATTCTTTGATTGCAGAGGATGCTGCACCTAGGGCATAATATCATGCCTGAATCTCCTTTGTGGCATGTCATGAGATAATCCTTGAGACTAGCATCTCCAGTGTGATTATCCCCCATTCTATACTTTTCTTTTTCTAAGTATTTTTCCACTTCCTCCATCTCAGAGCGAGGTCTTTCCATATCCACCATATTTATTTCAATATCTCCCCCTTTAGCTTCATCATCACCCCATCCTGTGGGCTTTATATCCTCAATCTGAACCTTCGAACTCTCAGGGGCAGAATATTTGACCAAATAGTCAAATTTTCCACTGGGTTCCCCTAGAGTGTCCCATATTTCCTTCTGAAGGGAAATTGGCTGCGTGATTTGGACTTTCTCCAATTCCAGCCTCAAGCCTTCAGTGACTTGTGTTAATTCTTGGTTTTGATTTCCCTGGCCTTCAGTAGCCTGGGTTTCTCTTGCAACAGCTACAGGTGCGGCAATCGGAGTCTCTGGCGTATTCTGGATGTCTTCAGTGACCTCCTCGCTGACTTCGACTATCACCCAGTTTTCAACTCCAGTACCCTTCCCTCCTATTAGGGCGTCGCTTTGATCAGTTTCCACCATGTTGACCTCTCCAATGCACGCAGGCTCGGAGTAGTTGGTGTCTGCGACGTCCAAGGGATCTTCGTCCACTTTCATCTTCACCTTATCAGCAAACTTTAATCTGCCATCTTTAATTGCGTTTTGAATCAGGTCCCTGAAAAGAAAACATTGTGAGGTTTTGTGGCCTAGGAAACTATGATATTTGCAAAATCCTCTCTTCTTTCTCTGATCCAAAGGAGGTATTTTGACATTTGATGGCACAATTAGTTGGCCATCTTTGACAAGTAAGTCAAAAATCTCGTCACATTTAGTGACATCGAAGGTATAAACCTTCTTTGGAAATTTGTCACTTTTTTTCATTTTCAACAATGTCTTTCCCTTTTGTGGGAACTAACAATTTGCAGGAATAAGGCGGGGCCTGTTTTAATTCAGCGAGGTCGATTTCGACCTCTTCGAATTCGAATTCAGGATATCCTTCTGCTTCCTCAGTCCCAACATAGGAAATCCTTTCTTTCTTGCTATTCTTAAAGACTCTGGCTTTTTCGGCCTTTAGTCTTTCGACCTGTCGAACCCTATCGGCTAACTGAGCCATATCCCTCAAATACTGAGTGTCTAGTTTCTTTCGAATAGAATAATCCAAGCCACCAGCGGCCATTTCGACTAACTCATGTTCAGGCACTACTGTGTAACATCTGGATTTCAAAAGCCTAAATCTGTTCAGATAATCATCTATGGGTTCAGTGAATTTTCTCTTAACACTGGCCAATTCCTTCAAACTTATTTTCAACTGTCCCATGTAAAATTGTTCATGGAATAATCTCTCTAAGAGAGCCCAAGTGTCAATAGACCCAGGAGGCAAAGTGGTAAACCATGTGAAGGCGTTTTTTGTCAAGGAACTTGGGAAGTATTTGATCCTGAGATCTTCATTATTGGCTATATCTCCCGCTTCGGTTAGATATCTCGCTATGTGTTCGACTGTTGACTCATTGGTATCCCCAGCGAACTTTATAAATTTAGGGACTTTATATCCCCTTGGTAAATCAGTATGCATTATGCAATCCAATATAGGAGAAGCGTAATTTGGCCTTCTCATTCCTGTGTTGAGGCCATTCTGGGCCATGACTCTCTCTATCATGGTGGTTAGGTTGTTTTCTGCCAAGATGTTATCGTTTCGAATTCTATGAACGACAGCATCGGCATCTTGATTTCGACCAACCAAAACAACTCCCCTAGGTTGTTCTTCTCGAAACTCTGGGGCTTCTAGCCTTTCGACCCTTGCCCCTGGTTCCATAACTTCCCTTTGTGGGCCCGGGATTACTGGGGCTTCTAACCTTGGTGCCCTGGCCCCTAAGTTAACTTCTTCTCTGGGTGGTCTATAAATTGGGTCGTTAGCGATTTGTTCTATAACAGGCATGTTTGCTCGAAATCCCGCCTGATTCTGCCTACGCCTTTCTGGGGGATTAAAGAAATCTGCTATTCGACTCATATTGTCAGCGTTTTCTCTGTTTGTCACAGTCACATTTTGCACTATTGGGGCAAATATCTCCTGCATGGTTTGTGCTAACACCCCTATCATATTATGGTTACTGTCATCCATCAATTGCCTAAAAGCCAACTGGTTGTCTGTGGTTAAGATAGGCATTGTGCTATAACCCACCGACCCTTGGTTATTTGTCATAAACTGATTCGCCCCAGACCCAGACCCTAGTTGTGGAGATGAATTCGATGTGGAATTGTGTAAACCTGCCATAAAAGATGTTGGCATTCCATAAGAGGAATTTCTGGTTCTATTCCCATCGAAACCGGGTGGTCTAGTTAATGGAGTGGCGAAATGGGATTGTGTCCCTGATGGTGGAACGAATCCCCCAGGGTAGCCAAAGGTTCCAGTATTTCCTAAGATCGAACTATTAGTTGATATGCCACTTACTCCATTGGTGGCTATGTTACTGGTCGAAGATGCAACAGACTGTGCATTCGAAGGGATTACATTAGATGTTCCAATCGAAGTGGACGCATTAGTGCCTGTTGTATGTGGGCCATTTTGGTCCCCTTGCTGATTGTCTGAATTAGATATTTTGTCCAAACGTTTTCTTCTGGATAAAGGTTGGTTGTTGTTGGTTATCTTACCACTTCTCAGGTTCATAAAACAACAAACTTCTTAGGTTCCAACGTTTTTGTAATGGTTATGTCTCAACAATCCTTATTTCTAATATCCAATTATTGGTCCCACCGGGTGTGCCAATTTGTTTCCAGTGATTTCTGGTAAACAACCGCGAGTCTTCCAAACTATCGAATAATCTTTCTGACTGTTATTCAATTCCTCTGGTAACTCACAGGATCGACTAGATTGATCCTAGGACTCCTTGGATATTAAGGCTACTCTCACGATCGAACAGATATTCATGGTTGATATTGTATATGTGTTTGGCTTATTTCGATTTCTCTCTCTAAAAGTCTAAAGATGTAATCAAAATGTATGTGTGAAAACTAAGTTACATGAATAAATGCTAATTGTAAAGACATGTAAAATTGCACAAAAGTGAAGTAAATGGTTTCGACTTACAAAACAGTTAATATAAAGGATTTCTGGAACGTAAAAGGTTTCAATATGAAGGAAGCGTTTAATGCAAGAAATCTTTAAATAACTTTAAGTAAAAATATGCGTTCGAAGGATAATACTTGAAGGTAAAGGTATGGAAAATATGACAATTTTCTGAGATATAAAGTGCTTGGAATATGAAGAAAACATTAAAATGTAAAACTTTGAAGAAGAGATTTCGAAGTGAAAAGACTGTAAATGAGAAAACTTGTAAATGTTATTTGACAAAAGGATAAAGGAAAGTGCTGGAAATGGTAAAAGGTTTTCATTAAATCAGAAATACATGGTGCTAAATACATGGTGCTATCATACATACATTTCTCTTGCATTCGTTTCCCTTGCCATGTGGTAGTTTGAATGTTACTGAGTATTTTGTATAATAGATATGACACACGAAATCCTAATACTAAGACTTCTATTTATACTAATTCGACCATAACGGTCTTGCTATAGGATCATGCCACGTCTAGAACATGCAGGACAATGCTTCTTTCGTCTTTCCACGTGTCCCCAAATGCTCCAGCACATAACTTTCAAACTTCGAAAGTCCCGCTTCCATTTGAATTTCAAATGCTTTGGTACTTCTCCGTTTCGAACGCTCTTCCCAGACACAGCCTTATTGTTATTTCGAGACTTCTTTAGATATGTTCCCATAATTGCCACTCGAAGCTCCAAGCTTTGACATACTTATTTGAAACACTGCTTTTGCTACTTCGAAACATGACGCTTTACCTCATTTAGATCAAAACTTTAATTCATTTGGCTTCTAATAACATTATCAAAATCTTCAGCCAACAACAGGTCACTTACCTACTCCGCTGTTTATTTCAGCAATGGCTTCCCAACAAGATAACTAGGGTCTTCATGCTCAAGAGACTCAGTTCAGGGAGATCTTTCTAAGCCTATCCAAGGGGCAGGAAGAGTTGAGGACACTCCTCATGGGGAATCTGGCCAAGAAAAGTCCCGAAGATGACAAAGACGAACGGCTGAAACGTCTGCAAGCTGAGGTAGATACAATGAAAACCCAGATGCTGGGGAAAAGGGCTCTCATCCAAGGTTTAGCTCGGGAGCAAGAAGAGTTGAGGACCATGATCAGTCAGCTCCACCAAGACAGATCAGACATGAAGCAACCAGTCCAAGTCAGGGACCAGGTCTTTGATCAGTTTCCAAGAGGACAAGAATCTGGTATGGTGAAGAATAGACCTCTCCAAATTGCTACCACTTCACAAGCCCAACATCAACCTTGCCCAGAGCCACAGGTTGATCAGAGTAAGCCAAGCAGGTCCAAGAGGCAGTTCACCCAGCTCAACATGCCGTTGTTTCAAGCTCTACAACACCTGTTGAGGCTGAATCTAATTACACTAAGAGCTCCTCCCCGGAATCCCAACATCTCTGCTCCTAACTATCATCCCAACAAAAGGTGTGCATACCACTCTAATAGTCCCGGACATGACACTGTCGACTGTTGGGCGCTGAAAAACAAGGTCCAGGACCTGATTAATGAAGGAGCAGTGGATTTCACCCAAGTGGGTCAGGCTGAGTGCTTCTACCAGCCCTACAGGATTCACCATTTGAAGTAACAAGTCTTGAGACGAGAAGACTTTTTGTTCATTAGGATCTTTCAAGTTGTAATTTTCTTTTGATTGTTCAAACATTTTATTCATATCAAACGTTGTTATTTCATTAATGCATCGCACATGTCTGTTTTGAAGTAATTATTTCGTATTCACTATATTGCAAATTGCTTTCATTTTTCTGTGATGATCAGCTCTCAATTAAAAAAACTCTAAGCCTCTTGAGGGAGGATGACGAAAACGATACCACAATCTACAGTATGCTTTTGAACAGACCCAGCTGATGAGGTACAGGCATTGTTTCAATTCCTAAACATTGGAGTTATAAGGAAGATAATCCCTTGTCAACCCCTCTGAGCCAAAGAAGTTGGAGTTTTTTCTTTTTCGAAATTAAAACCCTTAATCATAACCTGGGCCAGGGTAGTTCTCTCAGTTGATCCAGGTGCACGATGAATGGCATCAAAGGAATCCTTACAAAACAAAAAAAGACAGTGATGGTTCCGAACAATCATAAAGACAGGCAGTCATTACCAAAACAAAAAAAAACTAAAGCCCAATAAGTCAAAAAACTATGAAGGAGACTTACAAAACTGGGGCATCCCGCTGACTGTAAATACAAAAAGAAACAGTTCAGGCAAAAAACAGGGATAACAAAATCAAAAAAAAGAAGGAGGTCTTACAAACCTTCGACAAAAAATGACTGCCTATTCAAAATAAATTGTCAACATCCGAACCATCACTGGAATATCAAAGCAAAGACTCAACAAGGTCTAACGCACGATTAGCTGAGTTTAGGATTGAAGAACATCACGAAGAACGGGTGGGTACAAATAAAGTTTAAGCCTTTATCCTTTGTTTCTTAAACCGTGAACCAGGCCACGTTACAACCCTTAAAAGTCCTAGCTGAAGCATGGGTTAGTTCGAAAGCATACTGTTACAAAAGGTATCCTGACTCCTTAAGGCTTGCGGTAAAATAACGAGTTGACATCGCAGTTTACAAAATTCACTTGTTTTTACTAAAAAATGCATTTTCAAAAAACTTCAAGACAGACATAAGCTTTGCATTTCTAATATAACATTGCTTGCATATGACTAGTTGTTTGAACAGCAGAGAAATTCGCATGACGAAAGTCTAATGAACAAGAGTATCTCCAATCAAGGGGAACGGCATGATCATGGTCTACCATCTGGGGCAGTTAAGTCAAGATCCAGAGAATCTCTCAACGATGCCAAGCAGCTAGGGGCAACTCTCCATCTGAGACACTTGGGGCATTGGACAGGAATTCCAGCAACAAATCTTGCACGATCAGACATTTTCTGGTAACATGGCAACACAAGCAGCCATGGGCACCTCCCTGCATTCTAAGAGCGTGGACATAGTCGAAAAAATACTACGCACGATAAAAGACCCGCTAGGTTGACATACTTAGGCAAAAATTAGGGCTTCCCGGCGAACCAAAAGGGTTCGGGCAAAATAAGGGATGGAAATGAAAAATTTGTACACCCGGCAAGTCGAAAACCTGAAAAGGCGGCTTGGGCAAAAATGGGTATCCCGGTGGACTGAAAACCCGAAAAGGGCGGTCCAGGCAAAAATTAGGGATCAAAGCGTACGACTATGTCTCGGCATCTCGTCACTTGCCTACCAGAAGAAGAGTTATCAATCGGCAGTCATCAAGCACCTCCACAGGTATCTTCTTCCCTCACCTCAGGAACGGGGGCAATAATAAGTTGTCCAGGAGAGTTCAGTCCAAAAGTTTCCCCAGGAAAGTGGAATCAAACTCCCCAGCAGAGTTCATCAAATCTCCCAACATAACTTATCAACGGTATCCCCAGCGGAGTTATCTTCATCAACCTCAGCAAAGTACTTCTCTTTCCCCACAAAGTTCACTCCCCGCAGAGTAATCTATTCGCCAAGTTTATTCCCCAATGGAGTTATCTTCTCCTACCGGTATTCTTGCAATCATCATCCCCAGCGGAAACAAAGAGCGCTATTCTTCAACATCAGCCCAGGATTTGACTTCCCGGCATCCGTCAAGGATCTATTTTCCTAGACGAAGATACATTCATAAACATCACATTGATATACATCATGATACATGCATATACGCATCATATCATACAATCTCATGGGTTGAAAAATATTATTGCTTGATCCATATCACGCATTGCATATGACTGACCTTTACCTTTCAGGAAGGATACAGTTAAAAGATCAGCTATCTAGACGAATACAGTCAAAAGAGACCAACCCAGTCAAAGAATACAAATCCAGTTAAATCAATGCCTAAAGATTTCTCTGATACAACTCGTCATTATAGACACTCGTCGTTATAGACACTCATCGTTATAGACACTCGTCGTTATAGACACTCGTCGTCATAGACACTCGTCGTTATAGACACTCGTCATCATAGACACTCGTCATCATAGACACTCATCGTCGTAGACACTCGTTGTTATAGACACTCGTCGTCATAGACACTCGTCGTTACAGACACTCGTCGTTATAGACACTCGTCGTCATAGACACTCGTCATCATAGACACTCGTCGTCATAGACACTCGTCGTTATAGACACTCGTCGTTATAGACACTCATCGTTATAGATACTCGTCGTTATAGACACTCGTCGTTATAGACACTCGTCATCATAGACACTCGTCGTTATAGACACTCGTCATTATAGACGCTCGTCGTCATAGACACTCGTCGTTATAGACACTCGTCGTTATAGACACTCGTCGTCATAGACACTCGTCGTTATAGACACCCGTCGTCATAGACACTCGTCGTTATAGACACCGTCGTTATAGACACCCGTCGTTATAGACACTCGTCGTTATAGACACTCGTCGTTACAGACACTCGTCGTTATAGACACTCGTCGTCATAGACACTCGTCGTCATAGACACTCGTCGTTATAGACACTCGTCGTTATAGACACTCGTCATAATAGACACTCGTCGTTATAGACACTCGTCGTCATAGACACTCATCGTTATAGACACTCGTCGTTATAGACACCCTTCGTTATAGACACTCGTCGTTATAGACACTCGTCGTTATAGACACTCGTCGTTATAGACACTCGTTGTTATAGACACTCGTCGTTATAGACACTCGTCGTTATAGACACTCGTCGTTATAGACACTCGTCGTTATAGACACTCGTCGTCATAGACACTCGTCGTTATAGACACTCGTCGTTATAGACACTCGTCGTTATAGACACTCGTCGTTATTGACACTCGTCGCTAAAGACCACCCGTCCATGGAAATAACCTGTCAGTAGAGACAACTCACCAACCTTTCTGAATTCCAGACTCGATTCCTGTATCCGGCTAGGGCACGTCTGAAGAGTTCGAAGATCCGATTCCTGTATCTCGCCAGGGTGTATCTGTTGACGACTAACATTACCAGACTCGATTCATGTATCTTGCCAGGGCACGTCTGAAGAGTTCGAAGATCCGATTCCTGTATCTTGCCAGGGTGTATCTGTTGACGACTAATATTCTCCGGACTCGATTCCTGTATCTTTCCAGGGCACGTCTGAAGAGTTTAAAGATTCGATTCCTGTATCCAGCCAGGGCACATCTACGTAAAGAGTTTGAAGATCAACTCCTGTAACAGGCCAGGTAATTATTTTTCTTTCTCAGGTACGCAAGTTCTCGCTAAGGAATCTCTTACGCGATCGACACCTAGGTGGCGTCTATAAGCCCATTCCCGACAAGGTACTATCATACTTCCAGATGACATCTATAAGCCCATCTTCACATACCTACAGTCTCCAAATGGCATTTGTAAGCCCATTCCCTGCATCACACTGCTGACATTCTACTATGTGAGTGCAAATTTCTGGGCACTCTAGTGTTCAATCATCTTCCACCTTCAGATTACGAAAGGTACGCCAGCCAATCTACATCCTCAGGTCTAAGAAGATTGAACAGGGGCAACTGTTGTACCCCAAAATTTGCCCTCCCATATTTCTCAAAATATTTCAAGAAAAATCCACAAGTCCAACCCGGCGCGTCATATTCAGGTATTCTTTCGCCAAGATATCTCTGATAACGTATTCTCAAATTCAGGTTCGGCTCAAGAGTCAATTCTTTAAAGAAGGTATCCGAATGTGTGAGTTTTCTCGAAGAAATATGGTGAAAAAGTGTGCTGAAAGTGCAGTTTTTACGCGCTAAAAAATTCATAACTTGAAGATCGTGGCTCGTTTTGAACCCGTTCCGGTGGCCAAAATTCCGTCTTGACATTATCTAAGTTTTCATCTCTCACGGATGGAAGCCAATTTCGATCAGAAGGTCTTCAAAAATGTGGATTTATCAAGTATTTTCATACAGAAAATTTGTGACAGAAATTTATTTGCGTCATGTTCAGAAAATCATAACTTGGTCGATTTTCATCGTATCGAGTTGGTTCCAGCGCCAAAATTTCACAAATTGAGTTGACTACATTTTCACAGAAGGTATTAAGTTCAAATGGTATTCAAAAGGCCTTCGTTTTTTGCTCAGAGTGCGTGACACGCTGAAAATCCTGAATGCTGAATATTATTTCATCTGGGCCGAAACTTCGAAAATTCATAACTCGGTCAATTTTTATCCGATTGGGCTCATATTTTTACACAAGGTCACTGACTCATAGATCTACAACTTTTCTTCAAAAGTCGAGACCGGATTATGCTCCGATCAATACCAGTTTTTTATTGAAGAACGTGTCAGAGTCGACACTGGAGCCCAAAATAAGTTTGTCTGAGCTGAAACTTCAAAAATTCATAACTAATTCACCGTTTATTCGATTGAGCCGATTTTCGGACAGGAGTTAATTATCGATGTCAGCTACATTTTGTTTTCACATTTCAACTTCAAAAATTGCACTTAAGTCCCTGCGATTTAGCCTGGAAAGTGACGAACTCAAGTGAACATTGGAGACCCAATTGCACATTCAAAGCCCATTTTCTTTACCCTAATTTCCATTATATAAACACCTTCTTTTCACACAAACCAGGGAGGAGAAAAAGAGAGAGAAAACCTGGCCACAACACTGTCAGAATATCAAATTCTTTCAAGAACCCTAAAACCTTGAAATCTTTATTACAAATCCCTCTCTCACTACAAACAATTCATCATAGTTACAAACCAACACCTCACTACTTCTTCAGTAAGGGTAAGGCTGGCTTGATCTCCATGATCCAAAAGACATAAAAGCATTCATGTCACTAATTTTCCAGTGAGGGTAAGATTGATTTGATCTCCATGATCAAAAGGGTATAATCATTCATACATGCCATATTGTGCCTAAACATTAAATTTCTTCATATATTGGCTTTATTTGCATTTTATGATTTTATTTAATGTGTTCATGAGATTCAACACTGCAGATTTAGACAGGATCCCATACAGGTTCATTAAGGAACGTTGAGGCCAAAAGCCAAATGGCCAAAAGCCAAAAGCCAAATGGCCAAAAGCCAAAAGCCAAATGGCCAAAAGAACAACTTATGCATGACACCAATACATGGCGAGACAGACATCCTGAGAAGATTAAGGAACGTTGAGGCCAGAACACAAACGGCCAACAGCCAGAACACAAATGGCCATGAAACCCAATCCAATGGCCAAAGAATGCAGACCGTTCAAAAAAACCTCCCCTTGGGCCTGAAACCCCCCTTGGTTTGCATCCTTTTTAATTTTCTTTTCTTTTCTTTTCTAATTCTTTTTTAATTATTTTAATTGTTTTTTTTACCATAAAATAATTTTCTATAATAAAAACAGAAAAATCAAAAATACAAATATCTTTAATTATTATTAATTTCATCACTAACCTATTTTTTTGTAAATAAACTCTAACAATTAACTTAGTTTAATTTAGGTTTTTAAACTTTAATCTTTTTCTTAATAAGTAAAAAGTATCTAGAATTAGGTTTTTTTTGACATTTTCATCTTTTTCTTAAATAAATTATTAATCATCATTATTTATCATTATTATTAATTATCATTAATTTTGTAAATAAACATGTAAATAAATTAATTAACTAGTAAATTAGGTTAACTTTAATATTTTCATTAATAATTAAAATAATCTAGATTTAGGGTTTCCTTTTAATTCTTTTTCTTTATTTTTCATAAATACAAAAAACACTAAAACACTTTCTTTTCTTTAATTAAATAATTAATTGGACTTTAATTTAATTTAATTTCATGCAAAGGGTCAAAACCCTCGGACGTCCTAATTTTAATTCTTTTCACGCATTATTTCCTTCGATCATTATGTAATTGTTTCTCAGATGTAATAGTAATTAGGTTTATCTTTCCGTCTTTACTTTCCGCATTTTTTTTATCAAACGGGTCTTTGTAATTTGGCGATGTATAGACCCGCGCCTTGTAATAGTGTAGGATTTATCTTTCCGCATTTAAACTTCCGCACTTTTAAACTGCTAACTGGCATGGAAGAATGAATGACTAAATTAAAAACGAGCGTAGATCACCATGATACATGTACAAGATAAAACATAATATGAAAATAACACACAAATTCACACACCACTCTTAGGGTATGCCTCACTGTTGCCTTGCCCTCGGAACGTGGTCGTCGAGTATAGGACGTTTTAGTAAGTCCTTATGTACGTGATCCAGTTGCCTCGGATTAAAAAGGATCATGGCATAAGGGTAGCTTCTAAGGTGTCCTACTGTTGCTCTGGTGACCACACTGTCCCTACAAACGAATTGACCCGAACACCTCCAACGGTGGTGCTACCTACCTCTCAATGGTGGGATGGCACTACCTTAAGGACATTTACACAACCTAATTCCTTAGGGTAGGTGGATGACTCATAGATACTTGCTCCATTCAAAACAAACAAAACTCTTTTCACACCGACACTTTCAAAACGCTTTCAAAACAATTTTTCAAACACTCTTGAGGACTGATACAAGAGTCGATCTGAAATCTTTAAAACGAAACTTTTTCAAACCCACTCGCACTTTGAAAAGCAAACAAACATTTTGAAAACACAATGAACAAGTATCTAAGAGCCCATGGATAACCATGGATAGAAAGGGTGCTAACACCTTCCCTTTCTATAAATTTACCTCCCGAACCGAGAAACTATCTCATAAGGAATTTTGCTGTGCTTTTGTCCTGTCCATGTTGGAGAAAATAAAAGACGGTGGCGACTCTTGCTTCCGTGACATTTCACGAACCAGCGTTAAACAGTCAGTTCCAGATCCACCGATCACACCTACGTATCCCTTTTAAGGAATCAGAGCAGCCGTAGTTCGGCTTATATATTTTGGTTGGTTTGTGTTTTTTAGTTAAAACAACAAAAACAGTCAAGATGGCAAAACATCGAATGAAACAACAAACAAATGAGATGATCAAACATCGACTAAATAATAACAAAGTAACATGTCAAAGATGGCAAAACATCAATAAAACGGATTACAAAACATCACACCTAATGTTGTACCCCAAAATTTTCCCTCTCATATCTCTCAAAACATTTCAAGAAAAATCTCCAAGTGGATCAAGATTGCTCAAGAGTTGGACAGACAAGTCATCTCCTAAGGCAGTCAACCTCAAATTAGGGTTTTGTGTTGCATCAAGATCATTGAATCCAAATGACCTTAAGTGCTCCCCAATGTCCTAATATGATTTCAAGATCATCCATTCCAAATTTCAAGCCTTGCAGAGGAAGTTTGCTCAGTCAAATACACAAAAGGTCCAAAAACCGACTTTGCTAGGGCAAAAGTCAACTGTGACCTATAAACAGTCAAACCTCAATATTTTTTGTCAACATTCTCATTTTTAAGGATATTTCATCAATTGATCAAGGGTTGATCATGATTCATCAAGGATTGCTCAAAACTCATCAAGACTCAAAAGTTGCTAAATTAGGGTTTTGCAGGAAAAGTCAACTCAACTTTGACCAAGCATAACTTTCTCATACTTTATGAGAAATGACCCATCCAAATCTCATTTTGAAGAGGATGCGATTTCCTACAATCCATCTTCATACCCAAAGATTAAAAAATCCACTCACAAGAACTTACAAATTTTGACATTAGGTCATTTTTGAAAGTCAACAAAAACACCTTTTTTTCCAAAGCTTATAACTTGAGAATGTAATATCAAAATGAGATGAGACCAAACGTGTTGGTTATAGGACATCCCAAGCTTTCTAAAAAGTCCAAGAACACTTCCAAAAGTTCAAAATTGAAGAAGTTATGCATTGTTGAAGTTGGGTATTTTTGCAAAATTGCCAAAAGTCAACTATCCTCAAAACTTCAAATTTTGTCAAATGGGCCCATTCTTTTCCACTTGATTTGGACTTTCCACATTACACACGTGTCCTAGCTTCAGCCTTGTGTCCATTTATCAAATTTTCTATTTTATTTGATTTTTTATTGAATTATTTCATTTTAAATCAATTTAAATCAAATAAAATCCCAAAACTTGATTACATGAGATCTTTTTCTATTTTCAGGACCTAATCATCATCAATGTCATGATCAAATTCGTATCAATCATTCCATGTGCAAAAAGATTAGATTTTTGGCAAATTAAGCAAGTTTTCAATGGAGGATCAAATCCAATCTCAAAGCATTGATGTGCAAAGATTCAAGACCAATTTGTTGACCTAATACATTACAGCATACATATACAATCCAAGGCACATGAATTTGAGACCTAGAGGCTGCAAGAACATCAAGAACCAAACTTGAAAAAAGGTGAAAAAAGTGCAAAACTGAAATCATCCTTAGAGGCGTTTACAAAGGCAAAACTCAACACCAATCAATTGCTGGGTGCCTACTCAACCTCCTGCAATCAAAAGAAAGCTCTCACACCCTCTCAAACGCACTGTAAGCATCACGTTTCTTGGTCCTGAATTCTAAATCGCAACTCTCTATTTTCGTATCATTTTGACAAATCATGGATACATTTTTGATGCTTATGAAATTTCTGAACTTTTGGCATTGTTTGATTGCATTTATATTGATTGTAACCCTATAACTGAACCTAGGGTTTTGTAGTTTGTTTTTTGGGCATTTCTTTTACAGGCAAAATTAGCTCCATTGATGGACATGGACGTGACCAGGGGAGATAGACGAGCACAACCATAGTCTTGGATTTGATTTTCATGGCCTAGAACTAATTTTAGGGTGGACATACGAATTTAGCTGCGGATATAAATCCGCAGGTAAATGTACAGGGTTGAAGGAAGAAGACGACAAACGTGTCTCCCCCTGGTTGGTTGGTTCAAATACTTGGCGCGTTTTTTTTTAATTCTGGCATATTAACATGTTTTCCAATATTATGTTTTATTCTTAATACATTAACAAATGAAGCGCGTTGGCCTAGTGGAAAGAGGAGTTGGCAGTCACGTACAGGACCTGGGTTTGAATCCCAGGTCCCCCCATATGCTTTGTATTTTTTCTCTTCAGGTGATCCAGTGATGATCCAATTGCGTGGTACATCATGCTCCCTCACTCAAATGCTTGCCAGATGGCCTCAGGCCAGATCTGGTGGTCCAGATGGGATGTCCACCATGCTCCCTAGTCAGATGCACACGCTGGAATCAGGAAAGTCAACCAGACTTGCACAATTGGGCCATGGATATTGCCATTCTCACCCCCCTAATCAGGCCCAAACCCTAACTCTTTCTCTTTTATTATTTATTTCTTCTAATTATTTATTGTTATTATATTTAATTATTAACCAACCAATCAAATCTTTTTTCTTCATAAAATTAAAAAAAAAACCAAAATTTTTTTTCTTTATTAAAATTAAATTTCAGCATTTTATTTTTGTTAACAATATTAATTTAATTAATTTAGTTTTAATTAGGAATAACTTTAATATCTATTTTGCAATAATTAAAATTAACTTAGACAATTAAGTTTTTATTAACATTGAATAAATTTATTTTTATTTCCTTAAACATCAAAAATCCAAAAAAAAATATTATTTTCATTAATTAGTTAATTAGTTTATTAATTTAATAAATTAATTTAGTTTAGTTTCTTTCTTAATTCAAAAATAACAAAAAAAGATACTTTCTTTCAAAAAGGGTCAAAACCCTAAAAACCCGCATTCGATTTAATTTCCCGCACGCGTTCCATTTTATTCAATATTGTATCTGTTTCCGGGAATGTAATAGTTTAATAGTGTTGCACCCCAAAATTTGCCCTCCTAATTTCCTTTATTTTTGGCTTAAACTTTTGCATTCATCTGCATCTTTTTCATTAGGTCACTAACATGGCATACATTTCATTCAATATAGCTCCGAGCATCAAAGTTCAGTGGTTGTGCGATACTAGGGTTTCATAGTGGTTAAGGCGCTCGTATCCAATAAAGGATGATTTCTTATTCATGCAGCAAGCTTTGGAATTAGGTTTTTTTAGGCTCATTTTTGGACTTCTTCTCCACCAAGTTACTGGGCTAATATCTTTTGATGAACAACTGGGTGTAGGTCATTTTGGTCAAGAACTCTAGGACGTGACCTAGCATATGTGGGCTTCGAATCATGACATCCTTTCCTATAAGTATGCTTGTCATTTGATTAGGGTTAATGACTGTGACATGACAATCGTCTACTCCTCAGTTAATCAAATTAGGTTTTGTTGAATCATGGTTCAAAGATGTTTTATCCGGATATTTCTCTGTGCGTCTGAACGAGGAATCAAGATTGTGAGGATTTCACATCAAGGGAATTCTTCTGTGATTCAGAATTTATCATCCGTCTGTAAGATGTTCCTTATGACACTAATCTCAAGTTGAAATAATCGATCGCTAAGGGCTGAGGACTGTATTGTGAAGCATGGTTCATGACCTAAGATATGAATTCATAGATTTCTCCTTAACCAAGGCCATCATTGCCTTCATCATTGTCATTTGTTATCTGTGATGTGAGTAGGTTTGGATTGAAGTAGGTTTACCATAGAAGAGTTCATGCAAGGTAATTCAAGGTTCAAGGCATTCAAGGCAAGGTTGTGAAATTTTTAGGATCAAGATCTTATTGACTATTCAAATTATTTGTCATTCAAGTTGATTTGGGTTCAAGATTGAAGTTAGGAGTTCATTGAGAATGCAGGTGTGATTTGGATTTGAAGTTTGATTTGAGTTCAAGATGTTCGAAAGTGTTTGATTGGATTGAAGTCGGCAAAGAGTCTTAAGTATTGTTCATATGGCTTTCTTGGAAGGTAAAGTGCAGACTGCGAGGTTTTGTTTCAAGTCAGAGTTCATACGCATTACAAAGATGTTCACCGTTATTTCAGATTCAAGTTCACAATGCGTTTAGACATTTATTCAAGAAAATACTATCCAATTCCATTCAATTTCATTCTCATTCAATTATTCAAGAAAATACTATCCAATTCCATTCAACTTCATTCAAGTGTAACAATACCTTACAAGAAAATTTGATGCTTTCATGTCTTCAAGCATTTTTTCAAGACTTTGTCATTTAAACCCCGTCCTTAAAATTCATCACCCAACATTTCAAGCTCAAAGGTCATTTACAATTCACACTATAAATTTCAAGTTCATCCAAACCAAACATTCATTACAATCCCATTACACCAATATTCTACAAAAAAAGAACTGTTACAAAATACACTTGAACAAAATTCTTTAGTCCTAAAGGTGCTAAAATTCCATGAGTAAACTTCTAATTCCATGCCATGCCAAAGTTCTTCGTCTTCAGTTCATGACCTGCACATTCATACAAAAAAATAATCCAAGTCAATACAAGCAATCATGCCAAAATATCCTATGCTCATACAAATTATTCGACACATGAAAAACCATTAATTAACCCAAACCAAATGCTAAACACATATATGGAAACAACCCAAAATGAAGTTTTACTAATTATGATTCCCGATCTATCTACTACTCTCACTTTCACTCCCTTTTTTCTGGTTGAGTCTTTTCAACAAACACCTTCTTCCCCATCTCTCCGAGGCTACCATGTTCCAGAGGTTCATTTTGGAATTTTCATCTCGACAAACGTTTAGAAGAAACCCCAGACATTTTGTTCATCAGAAGATACCTTCTCATCTATCTTCGCGAAAGGAATTCTCAAATGCATCTAGACCATCTTTGCAAAAGGAATTCTCAAATGCATCGAGACCAGCTGGTGCCTCAGCTCCTGGTTCTACAGGAAAGCCGCCTGAGTCTCATGGTTCTCGATCAAAGTTTTAATTGGAAGTACTGCTATAAGTGCTGCTCTTTTGGCTTCTTATCAATTTGGTTTCTTAGATAAATATCTTGAGAAGGAGAAGCTTAGTGACCCTCAGGAAGTTCTGATAGACGATGCCATTGGAGATTTGAAGAGTGGACAACTTACAAAAGAGGAGTTAGTTTCACCCAGTCGTGAAAAGTCTGACAATGAAAATCCTGCTGTAGAGCATGCAGAGCAGAAGGTTGATACCAGTCTTTCTCAGCCAGAAATTATAATAGAAGAATTCGATCATGATGATGAAACACAAGACCAAGAAGCTCAACGAGAAGGATTATTCTCCATGGGCGGAGATCAGAAAACATTTAATACAACAGTTATGGCTAATCAGAATATAAACACTACCTTTCAAAGAAAGAAAGTTGAGAATATTATTGAAGTTACTGAAAAGCAATCTGGTTTGACAGTAAGCCGACATCGTCAGATTTCACACCATCAGTCTCACAAAGTGACAAATCAGACAGTTATTGAGATTAAGGATCAAATTATCAGAGCCAGAGCATACTTGGGATTGTCTCCACCAAGCAGCACCTCACACTTGGTGAAGGAGTTGAAGCTGAGAATTAGAGAGATGGAACGTGTTGTTGGAGAAGCTACCAAAGATTCAGATCTTTCAAGGAGTGCTTTGCAGAAAATGAGACGCATGGAGGGTTCACTGTCTAAAGACAACCGTGCTTTCCCGGACTGCGCTGCTATGGCTGCTAAGCTCCGTGCGATGAATGATAATGCTGAAGAACAAGTTCGTTCTCATCAACACGAAGTAACCCATCTTGTTTATCTTGCTGCTAGGACCACCCCTAAAGGCTTTCACTATCTTTCTATGCAACTAACTGCTGATTACTTTTCCCTGAGACCTGATGATAGAAAGCTGCCAAATGAAAATAAGATTCATGATCTGGAACTTTATCATTATGCTGTCTTCTCTGACAATGTTCTGGCATGTGGAGTGGTTGTTAACTCAACTGTGTCTAATTCCAAGGAACAGGAAAAACTGGTTTTTCACATAGTTACCAACTCACTCAACTTTCCTTCAATCTCAATGTGGTTCTTATTAAACCCTCCTGGGAAAGCTGCCGTCCACATACAGAACATAGACAATTTTGATTGGTTGTCCAAGTACAATACATTCAAGAAACAAAATGCCAGAGATCTGAGATATACTTCTGAATTGAACTACCTCCGTTTCTACCTGGAAGATATCTTCCCCACTCTAAATAAGATTTTGCTCTTTGATCATGATGTGGTGGTGCAACAAGATCTCAGCACGCTATGGAATATTAACATGAATGAAAAAGTAATAGCAGGAGTTGGGACTTACCAGGAAGGTGAAACTTCATTTCGCAGGATGGATATGTTCATAAACTTCTCAAATCCATACATTGCAAAGAGGTGATGTCAATGCTTGTACATGGGCGTTCGGGATGAACTTGTTTGATTTGCAGCAGTGGAGGAGGCATAATTTAACTGGTGTCTATCACAATTATTTGCAAAAGGGTTCCAACATGCGATTGTTTAGCACGGGCAGTCTGCCAATAGGCTGGCTCACCTTCTATAACAAATTTATGGTTTTGGACAGACGGTGGCACATTCTTGGCCTTGGTTATGACTCGGACATTGACACAAATAAGATTGAACAGGCTGTTGTTATACACTTTGATGGAATTAGGAAGTCATGGATGGACATTGGTTTGGCAAGATACAAGAGTTATTGGTCCAAATTTATCAATTTTGACCTCCCTCTTTTGCAACGTTGCAATATCCAGGCGTAGCCAACATCTAAAATGATTCTACCAGGAAGGTGTTGATTGACTAGTTTGCTACTGGCACATTTATGGACCTGCTTCAGTCGATTCTTTCTTGTTCTTGGAAATTCTTCTTGTAAAGCCCTAACTGTCCAGCAGAAAAATAACTAAACAGTATCCTAGCTACTCTCCATTCCAAAACTAACACATAACCTCCCCTCTAACAGATTTTTCAGCTTATCTCTTAACTACCATAACACAACTTCCTCTAACAGCCTAACTCCTCTAACTCCAACCAATTCATAACAAACTCTCAAACCTTCTAACCACTTGTAACTGCATACCAAACTGCATCCTAACTTCCTAACAGAATTAACTAACCACATAACCAACTCATGGCTTATAAATAACAAAACTTCCAACATATAGAGGGGATCAAAAATAGAAAAGGGGGGGGGGGGGGGGGGGGGGGCAGAGGGGATTTTCAGTTTGGAGATCTATGCTTTATTTCACAAACACAGGAAAACACAAAAGAGGATAGATCAAGAACTCACCAGAATCTTCATCCACATTCATCCACGCATCAGTTCACCATCACAATTACCATCCTCATCTCAATCCTCCAAATTCTCTGAACTCCCTTTCTGCAATCTTCAACTTCCATAACCCAATCTTCATCATAATTTCTGCAATCTTTAAACTTCATCCATCATTTACAACAAGCCTCTTCTGCAGCTCATAACCATCATCATCTTCATTGTCTCAATCCCATATATGCAACCGTTTGGATGCGCCAATCTTCTGCATCTCCAAGTTGCTGCATCATATTCAACAAAAATCCACAACAACAACAACAATCTTCATTGACTTCGAAACGCAGCACATCAATCAACACCAAATGCAGTATCGAACGTGAAGAAGAAGAATGAGTGAGCAAACATGGTTTGAAGCAAGAAGCTGAGACGGCGCGGCGGAGATCATCGGAAAAGGAATTGGAGAAGACGAGGAAGCGAAGGCGGAAGACGCTTCGGTAAACCCCTTTTACTCACTCTTGCGATTTCCTTTTTGTTAAATCAGGAACGAATTTGAATCGCTAAGAGATGAGAAGAGAACAAGCATTGAGGTGGTGCGATGAAGGCTTGGCCATGGTAGAGAGGAAGGTGAACGCCGTCGTGGAAGAAGAGAACAACCACATCTTCAACCCTAAATTCCCTTTTTTTTTTATTCAGTTCCTTTTTTTTCTTTTTTTTTTTACTTTCTTTTTATTTATGTTTTAATTATTTTAATTCAGATAAATATAATTATAAATATAATAATATGATGATTAATAAAATGGGCCAAACTAATCAATTCTTGGACTATGATTATTTTTTCTTGCTGATTGTGTCTATTTTTGATGGGGCCTAATGTCATTGCATTTTTTGCAGCACATAGTGAGTTCGGTTCGTACATCCTGAGATTTTATTTCCAATACTCATTTCGATTGCGATTAATTTTGGAAATTTATTTTCTTTGGCAATATTGGTAAATAAAAGAGATTTCTTTTCAATTCTCTCACTTTTTTCTTCTCAGTTTTAATCATTAGTTTTACTCATTTTTATGTCATGTGTTTCGCTTGCAATTTTTATGGATTGTATGCAATATTTTGATACTTGATGCCTAATTTTACTTGTTCGTGTATTATTTCATGATTCCTTAGGAGATTTTGGTTCAAATTTAATCTTCGATTTAATTGAACTAAAATTAGACGTTAGGCTTTCAAATTCATACATACTAACATCAGGTAGAAATTTCCCTTTTAACATAAACCTTATGTCTAACCATGCACGATAACATTAGATCTAGAAATAGGCTAGTCTTCCTGTGACTTTCGTCTTCCTGTGACTTTCGTCTTCCTGTGACCTTCGTCTTCCTGTGACCTTCGTCTTCCTGTGACTTCGTCTTCCTGTGACTTTCGTCTTCCTGTGACTTCGTCTTCCTGTGACTTTTGTCTTCCTGTGACTTTCTTTCCTCCTTTGCATATGCAGTCAAAATAAAAAACTTTTTTTTACAAACTTCAAAAATACATAAAAATTTACTGACAAAAACCATGTCTTGGCTAAGTTTGAGAGATGATGAGCGGGTTTCTTCTCGACATTATTATTCTCTTGTTCTAAGCTTTGGTATGATTCAAGTCTCAAAGACTCATTTCATGAATAAGTAGAGAAATGGCTAAAATCTCTCTCTTGAGGTTAACTAGCTATTATCTACAAGCAAAAACACCAACAAACATAAAAATATTTTTTCCCTTGGGCCTTTCTTTCAAATCCTTTTCAAAAGAGCGTATTAATTCACTTCTGTGCTGACGCGTAAATCTCCAAAGGTCGAGTTGCGGCAGAAGGCGAAATTAATACTGTTTAGTAAAAAAATACAAACAAAACAAAAACATATAAGCCGAACTACGGCTGCTCTGATTCCTTAATACGGATACGTAGGCATTAGGGTAGGGCCCAGGCGAGCACAATTTTATTTTCCCTACATTCTTTTCCCTTTTCTTTTGCATGCATTCCTTTCAGTAGTATAGTAGACAGTAAGCATAGATTAAACACACCCATAAGATAGACAACAAGAGTGGATACCGTAGAGTACTACGGGCGTGTGGGGTGCTAATACCTTCCCCTCGCGTAACAGACTCCCTTACCCGATCTCTTGGTCGTTCGACCTTGATTTCATCCTCATCAGGTTTTCTCGATGTTTACCTTTCCCTACATGTGGGATAAAAGACGTTCGATGGCGACTTCATTGTTTGATGATTTTCAGCCGGTTGTTTCAGCTGGCGACTTCACTGGGGAAAGGTCGACCAAATGCTGGTCCATCCCGGAGTCGCTCCTAGCTCTTGCTTTCTTTTCTTTGGGTGTCTATTTTATGCTTTCAGTTTACTCATTTGTACATGTTTTCCTAAGCATAAGTTTGTATTGCATTTTATTGCTTTCCCTATTTGTTATCTATTATGCTGGACTCTGTTTTCCATGTTGGGTGGGGATGTTACTATTGAGGTAAAAGGCCCAGTACCCAGGCCAGAGTGCACTAGTACACCTAGGAATACAGTGGGGGCATGACGGCTATAGGACATGGTCCGATTAGTGCAGTCATGTCATATACCACGCTCGGATGAGGTTCAATTGAAAGTACTTTCATCATGCACGTCTATGTTGCGATGATTTTACTTTCAGGCGGACCCGTGATTTTTGAGTTACCATTATCTCACCCTGACCTAGTCTTCACACGTGAGTGGGGAGGGATTTATCATTACAGGTACAGTTGGTGACTATGTTCAAATGGTTACTCGTGCTCAGTTGGTGACTATGTTCTGATAATGACTGGTGTTCTGTTGGTGACTATATGGGTCTCAGATTCATTTTTTTCTCTCTGGATTCGGTATTCAGGATGGTTATCTAGTTATGTTCCGGACCTTTGATCCTGATATATTTTACTTGGTCAGAGATTATACAACGGTTAATCATTGTACTTGGTTCCATTGTATGCTGAATTTGGTTCTGAACCTTTGATCCTGTGATATCCATATTATTCAGCAGATTTATACAGCAGTTATCCAGAGGATTGTACAATTGTTATGCTGAACTTTTGAACTTATGTCATTGCACCTTGCATCATAACATGTTTATTTTACACAAAAAAGGAAATGTGAAATATTATATGCAAAAAAAAAAATGTTTGAACATGGCATTGCATCCGCTCATTCACCTCATGCATCCATAGCAGGTACTCTGAAGGTACTCAGAATGGGGAATCCTTATTCAGACTCGGTATTTTCTTTTCAGAGCTGTAAATCTTGACTTCTCGTCGCTTCGTGGTCAGATTCAAGATATGGAACAACTTCGTGGGGAATTAGACGAGATGAAAGAACATATGGGATTCGTGGTACTAGACATGCAGGATTTGGTCCGTGGACAAGAACTCCTGAAAGAAGAGAACACTCAGTTGAAGACTCAATTGAATTTGGTAATGGAAATTTTGGGGACAATGTTGAAGAAAGAAGATGTTTCTATGCCTGCCACAATAGGAGTTACCATTCCTCCTCATAATCTGAGGACTCTTGTAGGTCAAGGAGTATCTCCTCCGCAACCGTGCATTCCAGGATCCTCCCATCCGCAACAAGTTGTCACTTCCCGAGAGGACCCAAAAGGCAAAGTCCATCAGCAGAGGCCAAAACAGCCTGAACGAAAATTTGATCTTATTCCAATGTTGTATGCACAATTGCTTCCTCCCCTGCTAGAATTACATTTGGTTAAACTCCAAATTTTCACTACACATGAAAAACGCCCTCATGGCTTTGACGACAATGCTAAGTGCGATTTTCATTCTAGGACACCTGGTCATGATACTGAAGATTGTGTAGCTTTTAAGCATCAAGTCCAGGACTTGCTTGATGCAGGGACAATTCTCTTCACTCCCGAAGGTCTAAGTGTGCAAATCAATCTTATGCCAACCACTACAAAGAATAGGGCTACGCCTTCTCCTCTTCAAAGTTCTATCTCACGATCGGAGTCACGTCATCCACAACCTATAATCCTGGAAAGTTCTCACCAGAAGTCGTTTGTAAGTTGCGGAAATCGGTTGGTTAATCAAAACCAGAATGTTCCTCGTGTTCACTTGGCTCAGTGTGCTACTCGGCAACAAACCTATCAACAAAGACATACGCAACAAGGTAAGCAAAAGGATAAGAAGCCTAAGAGGGTGTTCGACATTGTTCCTTTGACTTATGGCCAGCTGCTCTCTCAGTTACTCAAGCTTTCCTTGGTGGAACCCAAGCCACTAAAGCCTGTCATTCCTCCTTGTTCTATGGATTCCAATCCTAATGTGCAGTGTGATTACCATGCTGGGGCACTAGGTCATTCCATTGAAGACTGGTGGGCTTTCAAAGAAAATGTGCAAGACCTGCTTGATGCAAAGGCTATCAATTTCGGGCCGGTCAGTTGAATTTGAGGTCCCCTTCGACTCAGTAAATGTCAAGATTACCAGATCATCATCTGAAGCAACAAGTCCATACCGAGACTGGTCTCCTCAACGTAGTAATTTCTAGTTTCATTTTCAATTCTCATTTGTAATCTTTCTTGCTTTGGTTCAGTACTTTCTTGTATGCAAAACTTATTGATTCTTGAATATTAATCATAATGCATTGAATATGTTTGTCTTGAATTAATCCATTCGTATTCACTCATTAATATTTTTTCTCTACTTTTTGATACTTAACTCTTGTTAAATAAAAAAAAATATCTGAAGGGAGGATGATGAGCAATATACCAAAAATTTCAAACGATGTGCTTCTGAATAGGACCCTGCTGACGATGTACAGGCCTTGTTTCAAATTCCCAAACACCGGAGATATAAGGGAGATAGACCCTCGTCAACCCCTTTGAGCCTTGAAGTAGGAGTTTCTTTGCTTTTCAGAAAAACCCTCACATTTAACCCGGGGCAGGGTAGATTTTAGTTAATCTAATTGGGCATTCAAAACTCATTAAAAGTGCACATCAAAGGATACAACAAAGGTTATCCTTCAGAAGGTTGAGAAAGAACAAAACCACAGTGGTTAAACTCTTATATATCAGCAGTGTGCATCAATGATAATGATATCCTAATAGATATCTCTCGCACATCAAAAAGTCAAAAGGTGACGATACCATAATGGCTATTTCCCGTCAATCAAACAGCAAGGCAGTCACACTTTTTCAACAAATCAAATAATGACTCAAAATCACGCGACTGGTTCAAACTAAAAGAAATAGTAAAAGACAGAGACAAAAAGCCTTGCTAAGTCAAAACTTGGAAAACAAGTCGCTTAGACAAAAGTCAGGGTACCCCGCTGGACTTCAAAATCAAATGCAAGAGGAATTTGTCCAGGCAATAGTTAGGAAATACAAAAAGAAAGTGAAAAGTGCGAAAAGAAAAAAAGGGATTACCAAATAAAGATTCTCCACAAAAAAATAAAGTCGTGTGATCAAAATACCAAGAATGAAAGAGTGAGTGACTGTCATATCCTTCCCGGCCATGGTAAACTCCTTCTGAGGAATGAGTGCTCGTATTAGTTTAACTGAATTTAGGATTGGAGAACATCATGGAGAATGGGTGGGCACCAAATATTTTGAGCCTTAAATCCGTTTTTTTTTAACCATGAACCAGGCCACGTTACAACCCTGAAAAGTCCTAATTGAAGCAAGGGTTAATTCGAAAGCACACTGTAACAAGAAATACGGTAATCTGACTCATAGGAAGGCTTGCAAAAACTTTTGAGTTGGTATCACTATATCTTTTTACTATCTTTTGTACAAATTTTTGATGTTTCAAATATAAATCTTTTAACTTCAAGACAAACATGAGCTTTGCATTACAATTATCATTCTTATAATAAACATTCTTTGCATATGAGCAAGTGTTTAAACATCGAGTAAGTTTGCATAATGAGCATCAGATGAGAATTTAATTACCTCAAAGGACAAATTGCTTCAGGACACCGTTTAAAGGTAAATCATTTGTGGGAATGGTCTTAACCTGGGGCAAATCTTCTATCGACTCCGTCGAGTAAAAGAATACCAGTTTGAGAAATGATCTGAAGTAGATTGTAAAAGTTGGTCGCCCAAAGTTTCTAATAAGCAGTGGTGCATTACTTTCAGTTGGTCCCAAGGGACATATCTCTTCAAGTATATGATTAGAGATTGAAGCAGTTCAAGTCGAGGAGTATGGTTGTGAGGTAACCTATATTCAAGAGCCAACCACTATAAGGTTACGTTACCTTCGAAAATACTCAAATTTCTCATCCATCTGTGAGCATGAGGTAAAGGAAAAGGTTTGTCGAGATTCTGTTAAGCAAGGGGCAGGTGTGTAGAATATTCCGTCGAGTAGGTATTCAGCCAATCTGAGGCATTCAAGTCGGGATTTCATCCCTCAAAGGACAGTCAAACTAGGGCAGTTACGTCGAGATTTGACAAATCTCTCTAAGAATGCATTGATCAGAGGAGAATCTTCCCAGAATTTGAAGGTGTATGAGCACTCGCTCAAACATAGTTGGAATCCTCTCCAATTTCGGTTATTTGAACATCATGTTCCAAAGTTCATAGCACTGGGGCAATTATGTCGAGATTTGATAAATCTCTCTAAGAATTTGTTGATTAGGGGAGAATCTTTGCAGAATTCATAGATGCACGAGAATTCAATCAATCATTGTTAAAGTTATTTCCAACTTTGGTCAGCCATAGGCAGTATTCTGAAATTCATAACACTGGGGCAGTTTATCTTGGTGGTATAAATCTCAAAAAGTCCTCTCAAGGCAATTTCTCTGCAAAAGCCTTACAGACTGGGGCAAGAATTCATGTAAGGGCTTTCTCTCTTCTTGAGTGGTTGATCAGATCACATCCATGTATAGGCTAAATGACCTATGAATGTGAAAATCATGCTGAGAAGTCCAGATTGTAATCTTCAACTTATCATAGACTTAAGTCCATTTACTGACATCCTTTGTCCTAAGTCAAGGTTATTACCCCCAGTTAAAGTTTAGATTATTATCCACAGTAGGACATGAGTAGTAACGCAAAGATCACTTGAAGATTGTTTACACGTACAAGACTCGATAGGAATATTGCTTCCTAGGGGGATGCCTCCTCCTAGTAAAATACCCATTGCTACTTAACATAGACCTATCTATCAAAGGGTTCCTCTTCTGAGATATTTTCTCCCTAGTGAAGCATCCTCATTTCTCTGCAGTAGGGGAATGTGCTTTCTCCCTGGAAATATAGAAGCTGTGTAAAGTCTATATTGATCCCTTTTCTTTGGACTGCAATTTATTTTTGCAGCATCTCCTCTAAAGTCCAGTTTTTAGTGGCATTCCTCCTCGGAGTCGAAATGTTGAAGTAGCAATCTTGCATCGCAGTTTTTTCAAGTTGTATATTCTTCAGTAAGGTTTTCCATTCCAAACAGGGGCACGTCACCCCAATTTCTGTTTTGCAAATACTTGTTGGTCTTGCATGACAAGAAGCATACCAGCAAGTGAATCAAGAAAGGTCTGCATGTGACCAACATGAGGATTTCTGTAGAATGGGATTCAATCTCCCGAGTGAATGCTCACTTCTTCTCAAGACAGAATCATGTATCCCCAATAAGGGCGTACTCTCTCCCAAACATAAATCCTTATCTCCATTAAAAGTATGTCCGTGCGTAATCCCCATTGAAATCAGTACTCTCAATGAGAGTTTGTTTAAGAGTTTGTCCCTCCCATAAGACTTATCTCTGAATAAATGCATTTCAGCAAGTTTTGTATAAACTTCTTCATCAGCATAGTCTACTCAACTTCGATAAATCCTGGAAAGATCATTTCATTGGATTGTAGACCTTTGTTATATCCTCTCGAAGTCAGTACCATATATCTCCGTGGTAGGTATTTATCTCCCTAAGGAGGTTGTTGTTCATCGTCTCTCTGAAGTTCATATCTTTTCTCCCTAAGGAAATTTTGCCCAAGTCAGGTTTTCTTGAAGAGATGTTTGATTAACATGTTTGTTATGCCCAGAAGAGCAGGTCTCCTATATTTTTTTTTTGGGGCAGAGTACATGGACAAATGCCGTTTAAAATTCTTTTACCCCAGTGATGGGATATGGATGAAATATTTCCTCGGAAGAGTTCCAAACCTCAAGCTTATGGTTCAAAGATGACCTTCTCTTCCTCAAGTGAAGATTGTTACCCTCGACAGTAATATCCTCTGTGTGGCCTGGTTAGAATTATTTTATTGAAAAAAAAAATGAAAAAAAAAACAAAACAAAATTTTTTTTTTGCGATTCCCCAGTCAAAGTCACTTCTATCGAAGACTTACATCGGAAGGTCCCAATTCCCAGCAAGATTCTCTTTATCCTTGGAAGTGATTATTGGATTCTTCCCTAAGAAGTTGGGAGTTGGATCAGAGTTCGAAAATTTCCCTGAACTGCAATTTATTTTTGCAGTATTTTCCCCAGTGAGGCGAGTTTTCATTCCCTAGTGGAGCTTGCTTTCTAGAACAAGTGTCATCTTCTCCCCAATATGGTGCACATGGGAGCACCAATTTTAACTCCTTCATCCCGGAATATGAAAGATTTTGTTGAGATGTCAGCGGTGGAGTTTCTGTCCTAGGATGTTTGGTTCTTCCCCAAGTGAAGATTTTTATCCTCCGGCGTTGTTATCCCCAGTGAGATCAATCGTTTAAACATTGATGATTTCAAATCTCGGTCCCCCATTGAAGTACAAATTGCTTTTTCTCCACAGAAGATCAAATGTGCCAGAATAATTGTCCAGAAGTTCACTGACTTCTCAGCATCCGATTATTGACGTGGTCTCCCCAGTGCATTACTAAACATGCATCATTACATTGCATCATTACATCGCATCTACTAAAATGCATATCATTTCCATTGCATGGAGCATTACGCTATAAAAAATTCAAACATGCATAAGTATAAGCCAATTATGTCCACTTGTGGTAACCAGATTGTTATGCGCTCAGATTTGATTTATCTCCATAACAAGCCTAAGGGTGACTCTATTATGTTTCCCCAGCGGGGTTTGTTTTGATTCACCATCAGTTGGGTTTTTGGTATTCCTCCATCTCCCCAGTAAGTTTGTGGTTTGCGCTTGCCTTTGCAAGCCTTTTGTTATTTTACCCGTGTTTGCTTTGCCGTTAGAGTGCGAGTAAGAGTCGGCGTATAGCCTTTCTTATTTCTCAAGTATTTGAGTGTCCATACTTGGTGTGTGGTAATTCAGATGATTGCCACTTTTGAAGAATTACACCCCGCCTTTGGCCTGAGGGATTTTTTAGTTCTTGCGTATTTGCAACCTATTGAAAGCCTAACATGTTTTTCTTTGTTAGAGTCTGCTTGGACCAGTCCCTTTCTCTTGCAGAGTTCACATTCGATAGGTGCTCTTTGAAGGTCCTGCTTAGTCGGTTCCTTGTTTTAGTTTATCCACGTTAGTCGGGTCCTCCCTTCGTCAGCCTAGCTAATCTTTTATGTTAAGAGTCTTTCAGTGTCTCTTCAAAGTCTAGTTGTCTAGCGTCCTTATTTAGGCGAATGCACCCTTTTTATTGGGGCTTTCTTCGGTTAGTCTCGTTCCTGTGTTCGCTAGCAATTCTAAACATTTGTTTCTTGATGATCAACTTAGCTCTTGTGTATCTAACTCTGACCAGACATGCATACCTGTATCTTTCAAAACCCCGCTTCGGCTGGTATCTTTTGTCAAAATCCCGCTTCGGATGGTGTCATTTCTTTTAAATCCACCTTCGATTGACATCCTTTGTCCGGAGTCCCGTTCGTTTGGTCTCCTTCCTCAGTAAGTCCGCCTTCGATTGGTGTTTCTTTACAAGAGCTTTCTTCGGTCTGTCTCTTTTGTGCGTATCCGATACCGACCACGGATATGTATCTTTGATATCTCTTTTGTGCGTATCCGATACCGACCACGGATATGTATCTTTGATATCTCTTTTGTGCGTATCCGATACCGACCACGGATATGTATATTTGATATCTCTTTTGTGCGTATCCGATACCAACCACGGATATGTATCTTTTGATGTCTCTTTCTTACGTATCCGATACCAACCACGGATATGTATTTTTAATACCTGTTTTATATGTCTGCTACCAACCCCAGACATATGTTCTTGTATCTTTTGATATCTCTTTCTTACGTATCCGATACCGACCACGGATATGTATCTTTGATGTCTCTTTTGTACGTATCCGATACCGACCACGGATATGTGTCTCTGATACTACTTCTCGTATGTCTACTACAGGCTTCAGGCATATATCTTTTGATACCTTTCTTACAGGTGTTTGTTACTAAATCCCAACAGATGTTCCTTGATAACCAAGTTATTCTGCTGTGTATCAAACTCTGGTTAAACATACATCTAACCTCGATAACCCATGTAATCCAAAAAGCAAAATAATATAATAAAAATAGATTCCGAAAAAGAAAAATAATAATACCTAACTGACTCCGGAGCGCAAATTTTCGGGTTCTTTTAGTATTTAATCTTCCTCCACCCTGAAAGTTCGAAAGGTTGACGCCAATCTCACCTTCAGGTTGAAGACGATTAAATAGGGGCAGCTGTTGCACCCCAAAATTTGCCTTCCTAATTTCCTTTATTTTTGGCTTAAACTTTTGCATTCATCTACATCTTTTTCATTAGGTTACTAACATGGCATACATTTCATTCAATATAGCTCTGAGGTTCAAAGTTCAGTGGTTGTGCGATACTAGGGTTTCACAGTGGTTAAGGCGCTCGTATCCAATAAAGGATGATTTCTTATTCATGCAGCAAGCTTTGGAATTAGGTTTTTTTAGGCTCATCTCTGGACTTCTTCTCCACCAAGTTACTGGGCTAATATCTTTTGATGAACAACTGGGTGTAGGTCATTCTGGTCAAGAACTCTAGGACGTGACCTAGCATATGTGGGCTTCGAATCATGACGTCCTTTCCTATAAGTATGCTTGTCATTTGATTAGGGTTAATGACTGTGACATGACAATCGTCTACTCCTCAGTTAATCAAATTAGGTTTTGTTGAATCATGGTTCAAAGATTTTTTATCCGGATATTTCTCTGTGCGTCTGAACGAGGAATCAAGATTGTGAGGATTTCACATCAAGGGAATTCTTCTGTGATTCAGACTTTATCATCCGTCTGTAAGATGTTCCTTATGACACTAATCTCAAGTTGAAATAACCGATCGCTAAGGGTTGAGGACTGAATTGTGAAGCGTGGTTCATGACCTAAGATATGAATTCATAGATTTCTCCTTAACCAAGGCCATCATTACCTTCATCATTGTCATTTGTTATCTGCGATGTGAGTAGGTTTGGATTGAAGTAGGTTTCCCATAGAAGAGTTCATGCAAGGTAATTCAAGGTTCAAGGCATTCAAGGCAAGGTTGTGAAATTTTTAGGATCAAGATCTTATTGACTATTCAAATTATTTGTCATTCAAGTTGATTTGGGTTCAAGATTGAAGTTAGGAGTTCGTTGAGAATGCAGGTGTGATTTGGATTTGAAGTTCGATTTGAGTTCAAGATGTTCGAAAGTGTTTGATTGGATTGAAGTCGGCAAAGAGTCTTAAGTATTGTTCATATGGCTTTCTTGGAAGGTAAAGTGCAGACTGCGAGGTTTTGTTTCAAGTCAGAGTTCATACGCATTACAAAGATGTTCACCGTTATTTCAGATTCAAGTTCACAATGCGTTCAGACATTTATTCAAGAAAATACTATCCAATTCCATTCAATTTCATTCTCATTCAATTATTCAAGAAAATACTATCCAATTCCATTCAACTTCATTCAAGTGTAACAATACCTTACAAGAAAATTTGATGCTTTCATGTCTTCAAGCATTTTTTCAAGACTTTGTCATTTAAACCCCGTCCTTAAAATTCATCACCCAAAATTTCAAGCTCAAAGGTCATTTACAATTCACACTATAAATTTCAAGTTCATCCAAACCAAACATTCATTACAATCCCATTACACCAATATTCTACAAAAAAAGAACTGTTACAAAATACACTTGAACAAAATTCTTTAGTCCTAAAGGTGCTAAAATTCCATGAGTAAACTTCTAATTCCATGCCATGCCAAAGTTCTTCGTCTTCAGTTCATGACCTGCACATTCATACAAAAAAAAATCCAAGTCAATACAAGCAATCATGCCAAAATATCCTATGCTCATACAAATTATTCGACACATGAAAAACCATTAATTAACCCAAACCAAATGCTAAACACATATATGGAAACAACCCAAAATGAAGTTTTACTAATTATGATTCCCGATCTATCTACTACTCTCACTTTCACTCCCTTTTTTCTGGTTGAGTCTTTTCAACAAACACCTTCTTCCCCATCTCTCCGAGGCTACCATGTTCCGGAGGTTCATTTTGGAATTTTCATCTCGACAAACGTTTAGAAGAAACCCCAGACATTTTGTTCATCAGAAGATACCTTCTCATCTATCTTCGCGAAAAGAATTCTCAAATGCATCTAGACCATCTTCGCAAAAGGAATTCTCAAATGCATTGAGACCAGCTGGTGCCTCAGCTCCTGGTTCTACAGGAAAGCCGCCTGAGTCTCATGGTTCTCGATCAAAGTTATAATTGGAAGTATTGCTATAAGTGCTGCTCTTTTGGCTGCTTATCAATTTGGTTTCTTAGATAAATATCTTGAGAAGGAGAAGCTTAGTGACCCTCAAGAAGTTTTGATAGACGATGCCATTGGAGATTTGAAGAGTGGACAACTTACAAAAGAGGAGTTAGTTTCACCCAGTCGTGAAAAGTCTGACAATGAAAATCCTGCTGTAGAGCATGCAGAGCAGAAGGTTTATACCAGTCTTTCTCAGGCAGAAATTATAATAGAAGAATTCGATCATGATGATGAAACACAAGACCAAGAAGCTCAACGAGAAGGATTATTCTCCATGGGCGGAGATCAGAAAACATTTAATACAACAGTTATGGCCAATCAGAATATAAACACTACCTTTCAAAGAAAGAAAGTTGAGAATATTATTGAAGTTACTGAAAAGCAATCTGGTTTGACAGTAAGCCGACATCGTCAGATTTCACACCATCAGTCTCACAAAGTGACAAATCAGACAGTTATTGAGATTAAGGATCAAATTATCAGAGCCAGAGCATACTTGGGATTGTCTCCACCAAGCAGCACCTCACACTTGGTGAAGGAGTTGAAGCTGAGAATTAGAGAGATGGAACGTGCTATTGGAGAAGCTACCAAAGATTCAGATCTTTCAAGGAGTGCTTTGCAGAAAATGAGACGCATGGAGGGTTCACTGTCTAAAGCCAACCGTGCTTTCCCGGACTGCGCTGCTATGGCTGCTAAGCTCCGTGCGATGAATGATAACGTTGAAGAACAAGTTCGTTCTCATCAACACGAAGTAACCCATCTTGTTTATCTTGCTGCTAGGACCACCCCTAAAGGCTTTCACTATCTTTCTATGCAACTAACTACTGATTACTTTTCCCTGAGACCTGATGATAGAAAGCTGCCAAATGAAAATAAGATTCATAATCTGGAACTTTATCATTATGCTGTCTTCTCTGACAATGTTCTGGCATGTGGAGTGGTTGTTAACTCAACTGTGTCTAATTCCAAGGAACAGGAAAAACTGGTTTTTCACATAGTTACCAACTCACTCAACTTTCCTTCAATCTCAATGTGGTTCTTATTAAACCCTCCTGGGAAAGCTGCCGTCCACATACAGAACATAGACAATTTTGATTGGTTGTCCAAGTACAATACATTCAAGAAACAAAATGCCAGCGATCCGAGATATACTTCTGAATTGAACTACCTCCGTTTCTACCTGGCAGATATCTTCCCCACTCTAAATAAGATTTTGCTCTTTGATCATGATGTGGTGGTGCAACAAGATCTCAGCACGCTATGGAATATTAACATGAATGAAAAAGTAATAGCAAGAGTTGGGACTTGCCAGGAAGGTGAAACTTCATTTCGCAGGATGGATATGTTCATAAACTTCTCAAATCCATACATTGCAAAGAGGTGATGTCGATGCTTGTACATGGGCGTTCGGGATGAACTTGTTTGATTTGCAGCAGTGGAGGAGGCATAATTTAACTGGTGTCTATCACAATTATTTGCAAAAGGGTTCCAACATGCGATTGTTTAGCACGGGCAGTCTGCCAATAGGCTGGCTCACCTTCTATAACAAAATTATGGTTTTGGACAGACGGTGGCACATTCTTGGCCTTGGTTATGACTCGGACATTGACACAAATAAGATTGAACAGGCTGCTGTTATACACTTTGATGGAATTAGGAAGTCATGGATGGACATTGGTTTGGCAAGATACAAGAGTTATTGGTCCAAATTTATCAATTTTGACCTCCCTCTTTTGCAACGTTGCAATATCCAGGCGTAGCCAACATCTAAAATGATTCTACCGGGAAGGTGTTGATTGACTAGTTTGCTACTGGCACATTTATGGACCTGCTTCAGTCGATTCTTTCTTGTTCTTGGAAATTCTTCTTGTAAAGCCCTAACTGTCCAGCAGAAAAATAACTAAACAGTATCCTAGCTACTCTCCATTCCAAAACTAACACATAACCTCCCCTCTAACAGATTTTTCAGCTCATCTCTTAACTACCATAACACAACTTCCTCTAACAGCCTAACTCCTCTAACTCCAACCAATTCATAACAAACTCTCAAACCTTCTAACCACTTGTAACTGCATAACAAACTGCATCCTAACTTCCTAACAGAATTAACTAACCACATAACCAACTCATGGCTTATAAATAACAAAACTTCCAACATATAGAGGGGATCAAAAATAGAAAAAGGGGGGGCGGCAGAGGGGATTTTCAGTTTGGAGATCTATGCTTTATTTTACAAACACAGGAAAACACAAAAGAGGAGAGATCAAGAACTCACCAGAATCTTCATCCACATTCATCCACGCATCAGTTCACCATCACAATTACCATCCTCATCTCAATCTTCCAAATTCTCTGAACTCCCTTTCTGCAATCTTCAACTTCCATAACCCAATCTTCATCATAATTTCTGCAATCTTCAAACTTCATCCATCATTTACAACAAGCTTCTTCTGCAGCTCATAACCATCATCATCTTCATTGTCTCAATCCCATATATGCAACCGTTTCGATGCGCCAATCTTCTGCATCTCCAAGTTGCTGCATCATATTCAACAAAAATCCACAACAACAACAACAATATTCATTGACTTCGAAACGCAGCACATCAATCAACACCAAATGCAGTATCGAACGTGAAGAAGAAGAATGAGTGAGCAAACATGGTTTGAAGCAAGAAGCTGAGACGGCACGGCGGAGATCATCGGAAAAGGAATCGGAGAAGACGAGGAAGCGAAGGCGGAAGACGCTTCGGTAAACCCCTTTTACTCACTCTTGCGATTTCCTTTTTGTTAAATCAGGAATGAATTTGAATCGCTGAGAGATGAGAGGAGAACAAGCATTGAGGTGGTGCGATGAAGGCTTGGCCATGGCAGAGAGGAAGGTGAACGCCGTCGTGGAAGAAGAGAACAACCACATCTTCAACCCTAAATTCCCTTCTTTTTTTTTATTCAGTTCCCTTTTTTTCTTTTTTTTTTACTTTCTTTTTATTTATGTTTTAATTCTTTTAATTCAGATAAATATAATTATAAATATAATAATATGATGATTAATAAAATGGGCCAAACTAATCAATTCTTGGACTATGATTATTTTTTCTTGCTGATTGTGTCTATTTTTGATGGGGCCTAATGTCATTGCATTTTTTGCAGCACATAGTGAGTTCGGTTCGTACCTCATGAGATTTTATTTCCAATACTCATTTCGATTGCGTTTAATTTTGGCGATTTATTTTCTTTGGCAATATTGGTAAATAAAAGAGATTTCTTTTCAATTCTCTCACTTTTTTCTTCTCAGTTTTACTCATTTTTATGTCATGTGTTTCGCTTGCAATTTTTATGGATTGTATGCAATATTTTGATACTTGCTGCCTAATTTTACTTGTTCGTGTATTATTTCATGATTCCTTAGGATATTTTGGTTCAAATTTAATCTTCGATTTAATTGAACTAAAATTAGACGTTAGGCTTTCAAATTCATACATACTAACATCAGGTAGAAATTTCCCTTTTAACCTAAACCTTATGTCTAACCATGCACGATAACATTAGATCTAGAAATAGGCTAGTCTTCCTGTGACTTTCGTCTTCCTGTGACTTTCGTCTTCCTGTGACTTTCGTCTTCCTGTGACCTTCGTCTTCCTGTGACCTTCGTCTTCCTGTGACTTCGTCTTCCTGTGACTTTCGTCTTCCTGTGACTTCGTCTTCCTGTGACTTTTTTCTTTCTGTGACTTTCTTTCCTCCTTTGCATATGCAGTCAAAACAAAAAACTTTTTTTTACAAACTTCAAAAATACATAAAAATTTACTGACAAAAACCATGTCTTGGCTAAGTTTGAGAGATGATGAGCGGGTTTCTTCTCGACATTATTATTCTCTTGTTCTAAGCTTTGGTATGATTCAAGTCTCAAAGACTCATTTCATGAATAAGTAGAGAAATGGCTAAAATCTCTCTCTTGAGGTTAACTAGCTATTATCTACAAGCAAAAACACCAACAAACATAAAAATCTTTTTGCCCTTGGGCCTTTCTTTCAAATCCTTTTCAAAAGAGCGTATTAATTCACTTCTGTGCTGACGCGTAAATCTCCAAAGGTCGAGTTGCGACAGAAGGCGAAATTAATACTATTCAGTAAAAAAATACAAACAAAACAAAAACATATAAGCCGAACTACGGCTGCTCTGATTCCTTAAAACGGATACGTAGGCATTGGGGTAGGGCCCAGGCGAGCACAATTTTATTTTCCCTACATTCTTTTCCCTTTTCTTTTGCATGCATTCCTTTCAGTAGTATAGTAGACAGTAAGCATAGATTAAACACACCCATAAGATAGACAACAAGAGTGGATACCGTAGAGTACTACGGGCGTGTGGGGTGCTAATACCTTCCCCTCGCGTAACAGACTCCCTTACCCGATCTCTCGGTCGTTCGACCTTGATTTCATCCTCATCAGGTTTTCTCGATGTTTACCTTTCCCTACATGTGGGATAAAAGACGTTCGATGGCGACTTCATTGTTTGATGATTTTCAGCCGGTTGTTTCAAATAGGACTTTACTATTTTTACCGCTTTATTTATTTTCCGCATTTTAATTTCAAGGGTTACTTTTGGCGATGTAAATACCCGACGCCTTGTAATAGTTAGTTTAATTTCCGCAATTTAATTTCCGCAACTTATAAACTGTTAGATGTTTGATAATAGGGAATGCATGACAAGATTGAATGTTTAACTTAAAATCAACATAGATAACCATTGACATGTACAAAGACAAAATTAATGGAAAACAACACACTCGCACATGCGCACTCTTAGGGTACACCTCACTTGGTTGCCTTTGTAACACGGTCATTGAGTATAGGAAGTTTTAGAGGTCGCTCTCTTGTCCAAAGATCATAGTTGCCTCGAAACGGTTGCCTCGGAAAAATGATCTAAGACATTAGGGTTATTGTTAAGGCGTCCTAACATTGCTTTAGTGACCGCACGTCCCTTAATCGAATTGACCCTTAAAACTCCAACGATGATGCTACCTACTCATCAATAGTGGGATAGCATTGTCTAAAGGAAGATAGCATAGAACGATTCCTTTTTTCGAGTAGGTAGATGGTTCTTAAGTACTTGCTCTTCCAAAAACAAAATCTTTTTCACACTTACACCTTTCAAACAAAAACTTCTTCAAACCCACAAGCACAAAGAAAAGAAATTTTGAAAACAATATGAGCAAGTACCTAAGAGCCCATGGATAACCACAGATAGAAAGGGTGCTAACACCTTCCCTTTCTATAATCTACCCCCGGACCCGAGAAACATCTCGAAAGAGGAATTTTTCTGTGCTTTTTTCCTTTCCTTGTTGGATAAAATAAAAGACGGTGGCGACTCTTGCTTACCGCGACATTTTGTGAAAAAAAACGCAAAATACAAACCAGCATTCCAAAAAAACAGTCAGTTCTCTCCCACCGTATCACAGAACTGGCGACTCTGCTGGGAAACTCTTAATAAGTGGGGTGTACCTTAGGAATAAGTTCATTGTCTTTTCAATTGTTTGACTTGCATGATTTATATTTGTGGGCTTGTATCGGAGTTACTATAGATCCTAACCCGGATCTGGGGGATACCCTTTAGGTAAGTAGCAATAAACTGTGAGGGAATTGTACGGTGTAGACCGATACGGTTGAAGCAGTAGCTACGTTGGTGTGGCACTTTAGTCTGTACCGATATCCCTTGTGTTGGAACAAGGAGAATATGGGTCTTCTAAGGGGTCATTAAGCACCAACTGACCTTAGAACCTTTAAATTGACCAACTTGGCCATAGAACAGTAGCAGTATGTTACACTCATTGAGACTAAACTCTCGCGATGATTCCAGCCGCAAGAAAAGGTTGCTAAACTGGAATTATGACCGATTGAGGGTAGTCAGTGATATTGAGATCCTCTAGAACCCAGTTACTATTTTTAGGACAGGTTTAAACCAACTGAACTGAAAGAGGGTAGTACCTAAGCTCCTTACCAGCCTGAAATATAAGGGCTCTCTGTGTGACTTGTGTGCCTTTACCATGTTTTCTATTTGTGGATACTTGTGGTGTGCTTTCTATAATGACATCATGACATCATAACATTGCATACATCTTGCATTGGACTAACCTATTTCAAAGACAGGAGGGATTCATCTTTGTTCTGTTTTGTAGGTCATGATGCCCATGCGTAGGAATACCATCCGGATCAACTTTGTCCAGGTTCCCACTATGCTTAAAGAATTGATTGCAAAGATGCATGATACTACCTCCTTCATCAGAAGACATGGGTACCTTCTCAGTTTGGTCACCTCCAAATTGGACGAGCAGATGATGAGTGTCCTGGTCCAGTTCTATGATCCACTGTACCATTGCTTTACTTTTCAGGACTACCAGCTGGTTCCCACCTTAGAAGAGTTATCTGATCTGCTCGGTATCTCTATTCTGGAGCAGACCCTGTTCACTGGTTGGGAGAAGATCCTTAGGCCAGAAGAGATTGCTTCTGCCCTTCATATGACCAAGGATGAGGTAATGGCTAATTGGGAGACTAGAAGTGGAGCAAAGGGATTTCTGACTAAGTTCTTGGTTGGTAAGGCTAATTATTTTTGGGATAGTCTAGACTTCAAGGCATTCGAAGATATTCTGGCTCTTCTGATATATGGCTTGGTATTGTTTCTGAATCCCGACTCCTTTGTTGATGTGAACACGGTGAAAATCTTCATCTCTCGTAATCCTGTACCCACTCTCTTGGGTGACATTCTTCATCGGCTTTATGCCCGTACTGCCCGAAAATGGGGAACCTTGATGTGCTATGCTCCATTATTAGCGAGGTGGTTATTTCGCACCTCCCCAAATCAGTGTTGAAGAACAAAGAAGGCATGGGCTGGGCCTATAGGGTTATGTATCTCTCTTATAATGACATCATCTGGACTATCAAGGGTATGGATGAGGTGGCTATTATTTATCGATGTGGGGAATACCCCAATGTTCCACTGATAGGAACCCATGGAGGAATTACTTACAATCCGTGCTTAGCCTTACGTCAGTTTGGGAGAGCCAGAAGAGAAGGACCTCATGAATTGCTAATGCCTAGTATCATCTTTGATTTTCAAGGGGATAGCGACGAGCAACGCCACAGATTCATAAGGGCTTGGGATAGAGTTCACAGATCTGATTCACATAAGCTAGGTCCAAAGACTTCTCTTCCAATGGAACCATATCTCAGATGGGTTCGTATCCGTGCCCAAAAGCTGGGTATGCCATATGAAGCCGTCCTACCTATCATTGTTGAAGTTGCTAATGAAGAGGGGTTCTTCCTACTATCCTCCATCCTCATATGCCCACTGACATTGGGGCACTGAAAAGGTCTTGGATGCAGCTGAGAGAAGAGCGGGATGCTTACCGAGAAAAGTTTAACGAGCAAGAGCAGAAGATCCAGAAGTTGACTAGGCAGCTGGAAAACGAGCGGATCCTCAATGACTATGTCCGCACCGACAAGAAGCGACCATGGGAGCACTGATTGTCCTTTGATTATTTCCTTTCCAGTTTTTATTTACTTTTCAGTATTTCCTTTCTTGTAACGCCTTAAGGGAAATTTGTTGAACAATTTGAATTTCAAAGTTTATCTAATAAAAGTGTGTTTCATTTCTTGTTTACGAATTTGAATCTCTCGATTGTCTTTGAAATCATATCATACGCATTTCATCCCATGCACTTCATAACAGGTACCCATTACAGGTCTCTTATCTTCTTCGCTGTTTATTTCAGCACTCATCATGTCTGCTGAACCATCAACTGAGCAAGCAATCAAGGCCCTACAGGCTCAAAATGCCCAATTCCAAGAGTTGTTCATGAATCTAGCTAAGGGTCAGCAAGATTTGAAGACCCTGATTCTGAAAGAGAAGAAGAAGAAGAAGAAGAGGACTGTCTTGTTTAACACAGGTCACAGGTTTGGAAACAGGCTACGGGATGAAGTTGATTTGACCACCTCATCTGGAGGGAAAGATAGTCAGGAAGAAAGGAGGGCTCCTAGCCCTATGGTCTCAGACAATGAGACGGACTTCGACGAAGACGAGTATCCTTCGGCTGAGGATAGATACAAGCAACTGGAAGATCGGTTGAGTGCGATGGAAGTTCAGAGTGTCTGGTCTGGACTTTGGTGATCTAGGTCTATCATCTGGGGTGGTAATTCCCCATAAATTCAAGGCACCAGCCTTTGCTAAGTATGACGGAGTTTCTTGTCCGAAGCTGCACCTCCGGTCATATGTAAGGAAGATTCAGTCGTACACCGCTGATAAGAACCTATGGATCCACTTCTTTCAAGACAGTCTCTCAGGGGCTCAGCTTGAATGGTTTTACCAGTTGGACGGAGCCAGTATCCATAGTTGGGAAGATTTGGCTGCTGCTTTCTACAAGCAGTACCAATACAACGCCGACCTCGCTCCCACGCGTACCCAACTCCAGGGTATGTCAATGGGAACGGGCGAAGGTTTCAAAGATTATGCTCAGAAGTGGAGGGACCTCGCCGAAAGAGTGCAACCACCCTTGGCTGATCGGGAGCTTGTGGATATGTTTCTGGGGACCTTGTCTGGTCCATTTTTCAACCACCTGATTGGAAGCTCTCCGTCTGGGTTTACAGAGCTAATTATGACCGGTGAAAGAATTGAGGTTGGTATTAAGGCTGGTAAGATACAAAAGGGTGCTTCGTCGAGCACCGAGAAAAAGCCTTTTAAGAAAGAGTCCAGCGCTGTCTACAGTTCAAAAAACCAGAATAGACCTGAACTCCGCCAAGCTGTTAATGCGGTTGTTATTTCAAGACCTGCTGGTGCTACTCAGAGCAACAATCAACAAAAGGCCGAGAGACCTCGAAGGCAATTCGCCCATCTCAACATGACTTTGTCTCAGATTCTGTCACAGTTATTAAAGACCAATCTAGTAACTACAAGGGAGGCTTCGCAGAATCCCAACATTGCATCACCTAAGTACAACCCTAATGCCCGCTGTGCTTTTCACTCTGATAGCCCGGGACATAATACAAATGATTGTTCGGCTTTGAAGAACAAAATACAGGACTTAATTGATGCTAAGGAGATTGAGTTCGAGACGCCCGAAAGACCTAATGTTGTGACTGCTCCTATGCCCAAGCATGGAGTGAATGCCATAGATGAAGACTCATTTGTGTTTTCTGTGAACGACATTGTTACCCCTTTGATGACTGTGAAGAAGAACCTTTTGCTAGCCGATTTATTTCCGGGTTGTGACGAAGGTTGTTGTTTGTGTTCTGTTCTACCTAACGGTTGCCATCTTTTGAAGTCAGGTGTCTAACGCCTGATGGATAGTAAAGAAATTCTGTTTGAGAAGACTGTTGTTCCTTTAGTTCATACTGAAGAAGTTGCTATTATTACCATTTTCAACGATTCTTCCAAGGCTTCCTCGAAAAATCCTGTTAGAATTACATCTGTTCCAAGAATCGCACCATTGATCATCATTGTTCCTGGGCCTATCCCCTACACCTCTGATAAAGTTGTCCCTTGGCACTACGGGGCTGATGTTTATTTTCATGGAGTTAAACAAGAGTTGGATGATGATACTGACGTCAGCAATATTATTGGACCTACTAAAGTCACCCGTAGCAAGACTTTTCTCACCTGATATCTCTCCACCAACTGCCCGAAAACCTGTTGTTATTACACCTGCCGGTGTACCTGCTACTATTCCTGTTCAAGTTCTTATTCTTACCCCTGTCGCCGAGTCATCTGACACTCGGGGCAAGGGGACCACCAGTGAGCCTTCCCAGATGGAGGCACCAAAGACGATTATTGTTGAAGCTTCTAGACAAGAGATGGAAGAGATTTTAAAGATTATCAAAAAGAGCGACTACAATGTAGTTGAACAGTTGGGGAAAACCCCATCCAAAATCTCTATGTTGTCACTGTTGCTATGCTCAGAGGCCCATGCCAAGGCTCTGATTGCATTCCTGAAGACTGCACACGTACCGCAAGAGACATCGGCTGATCAGTTTAAAGATTGCGTGGCTAGTCTGACTGCTGATAATGGGTTGGGTTTCTCTAACACCGACTTGACTGCCAAAGGGAAGAATCACAATGATGCCCTGCATGTCTCTATTCAATGCAGGGGCACTACTCTTGCTCGTGTATTGGTGGATACTGGTTCCTCATTGAATGTTTTGCCTAAGAAAGCTCTAGACCGATTGGACTGTGAAGGGTTGGAGCTGAAACCAAGCAACATCGTTGTCAGGGCCTTTGATGGGTCTAAGAGGATGGTGCACGGAGAAGTGGATATTCCGATTAAGGTTGGTTCTCAGGTTTTCAACTCTACATTCTATGTGATGGACATTCGACCATCTTATTCTTGTTTGCTGGGTCGTCCATGGATCCACAAAGCTGGGGCAGTGACGTCAACACTCCACTAGAAGCTGAAGTACCCAGTAAAAGGGAAAATCGTGACAGTACAAGGAGAGGAAGAGTACATGGTGAGCCACCTCAACTCTTTCCGATATGTAGAGATGGATGGGGAGTTCATTGAGACCCCATTTCAGCATTTCGAAGAGGTTCCCCAAACGCTGGCATCAACTGAGACTGTTGTTGAAGATTCTCCTATGAAGATGGCTTCCTTTAAGGATTCCCGAGCTATTGTCGAGAAAGGTGGGTGCGCAAATTGGGGCCAACTCCCTGATTTTACACAGAAGACTAACAAGTTTGGTTTGGGTTTCACTGCAGAGGCTCAAAAGGTTGTTCAGAATGCACGGATCGGAAGACCTCCCGTGTTCATCAGCAATTGGGGAGTGAATGCCATTGAAGACGATGTTGAAGAGTCTGAGTTCGACAATTGGATCTATCCTACTAATGACGGTGGACCAAGCAACTGGACAGCAAAGGACTTCATCCCTATTTCTTTTGTTACCCAGTAATGAAACTTTTTGTTTTGAATTTGTAACAGACAATGTTTTAAACTCTACGGCCCGGTGTCTTACCCGGGGAACTGTTGCTTCATTTGTAAGGGCTTTATGTGTGTCATTTACATATATCATTAATAAAAGCATTGGACGTTTCTTGCATTTCAAATTTTGCGCTCCTTGTTTTTCTTTTAGTACATATTGCAAAACAGTTATTTTACACACACTCACATATACAGGTCTACATCCACTCAGGATCTCACTGGTAACGACTCTGCTACTGCCAGTTATGACTTCAAAAATCCGATCAACTTAGCCGAAGACGAAGGTGAAGATGATTGTGAAGTTCCTGGTGAACTTGCAAGACTGCTACTCCAAGAAGAGAGGGCCATTCAACCGCACGAAGAGCCGGTGGAATCGGTAAATCTGGGTACAGAGGTAGACAAGAAAGAGGTCAAGATTGGTGCGAATCTGGAGCCTAGTGTGAAGCAACGGTTAATTCAGATGTTGCGTGACTATGTTGAGATCTTTTCCTGGTCTTATGAAGATATGCCTGGGTTGGATACCGATATTGTGGTTCACCGATTGCCTACCAAGGAAGACTGTCCTCCCGTGAAACAGAAGGTCCGCCGAATGCGCCCACAGATGTTTGAGAAAATCAAGGCTGAAGTTATGAAACAGTTTGACGCCAGTTTTCTAGCAGTTACTTCTTACCCACAGTGGGTGGCCAATGTGGTTCCTGTGCCGAAGAAGGATGGTAAGGTTTGAATGTGTGTTGATTATAGGGACCTGAACAGGGCAAGCCCCAAGGATGATTTCCCTCTACCTCATATCGATGTTTTGGTTGACAACACCGCTCAACACAAGGTATTCTCCTTTATGGATGGTTTCTCCGGTTTTAATCAGATTAAAATGGCTCCCGAAGACATGGAGAAGACAACTTTTGTTACTCAGTGGGGTACCTTTTGCTACAAGGTCATGCCTTTTGGATTGAAGAATGCTGGGGCAACATATCAGCGTGCCATGGTTGATTTATTTCATGACATGATCCATCATGAGATTGAGGTGTACGTTGATGACATGATTGCAAGATCTCAAACTGAGGAGGAACATCTTGACCACCTTCAGAAGCTGTTTCACAGGTTGAAGTTGTACAAGCTGAGGTTAAACCCGAACAAGTGCACCTTCGGGGTGAGATCTAGTAAGTTGTTGGGCTTCGTCGTAAGCGATAAAGGTATTCAAGTGGATCCGGCAAAGGTGAAGGCCATACAAGAGATGCCAGCTCCCCAAATAGAGAAAGAAGTCAGAGGCTTTCTGGGACGACTAAACTACATTGCCCGATTCATCTCGCACCTGACTGCTACTTGTGAGCCAATCTTCAAGCTATTGAAGAAAGATCAAGTAGTACGTTGGAACGATGAATGCCAGGCCGCTTTTGAAAGGATCAAAGAGTATCTCCAAGAGCCAAATATTCTTATGCCACCAGTTGAAGGGAGACCTTTGATTTTATACTTGACAGTACTCGACAATTCAATGGGGTGTGTGCTGGGTCAGCATGACGAGTCTGGCCGAAAAGAGCATGTTATTTATTACCTTAGCAAAAAGTTTACCGACTATGTGATCAGTGGAAATAGAACTGACTGTTTTTTAAGCTGGTTTGCGAAATGTCGCGGTAAGCAAGAGTCGCCACCGTCTTTTATGTTCTCCAACAAGGAAAGGACAAAAGCACAGCAAAATTCCTTCTTTGAGAATGTTTCTCGGTTCGGGAGGTAGATTTATAGAAAGGGAAGGTGTTAGCACCCTTTCTATCCGTGGTTATCCACGGGCTCTTAGGTACTCGCTCTTATGTTTTCAAAAATTTGTTTTCTTTTCAAGTGTGTGTGGGTTTTGAAAAAGTTTCGTTTGAAAGATTTCTAAGTAACTCTTGTATCAGTCCTCAAGAGTGTATGAAAAATTTGTTTGAAAACTTTTAGAAAGTGTGAAGTGTGAAAAGTATTTTTGTTTGTTTTGAAAAGAGCAAGTACTTAAGAGAATCTACCTACTCTAAGGAATTAGGCTGTGTAAGAGTCCTTTAGATAGTGCTATCCCACCATTGAGAGATAGGTAGCACCATCGTTGGAGGTGTTCGGGTCAATTCGATTATGAGGACAGTGTGGTCACCGAAGCAATGGTAGGATACCTTAGGAGTAACCCTAATGTCCTAGATCCTTTTATCTGAGGCAACCGTTTCGAGGCAACTGGATCTTTAGACAAAGGGCGACCTCTAAAACACCCTATATTTGACGACCACGTTCGAGGCAACCAGTGAGGCGTACCCTAGAAGTGGCATGTGCTTTGTGTGTTGTTTTTCAGTTAATTGTCTTTGTACATGTTATTTATGAGCTACGGATTGATTTTATTTACATACATTCTTTCATGCGTTTAACAGTTAGGGGTGCGGAAAGTAAATTGCGGAAATGTAAATTCTACGCTATTACAAGGCGCGGGTCTATACATCGCCAAAGACAAAAACCCGTTTTGGTAAATAAAGTGCAGGAAAATAAATAAAGCGGTAAAATTCCTATTTAACTATTACATATCTGGAGACAGTTACATAAATAATCAAAATAAAATACGCGCGAATAGAAATTAAATCGGGAAGTCTTAAGGGTTTTGACCCTTTTAAGAAAAGAATTGAATTTTTTTGTCCTTTTTTGTGATTTAATGAAATTAAAACTAATAATTAAACTAATTAATTAATTAATTAAAAGAAAAATGTTTTTTGTATTTTTATGTTTTTAATGAAATAAAATAAAAGGAAATAAAATTAAAAGTTAATAAAACCTAATTCTAAATTTATTTTAGTTATTAAGAAAAAAGGTTAAAGTTGCCTAATTAAAATTAATTCAATTTATTAGTATTTATTTACAAAAATAAAATGAAATTAATAATAATAATAATATTAGTTCTTTTTTTATTTTTTTATAGAAAAAAAATTAATTATGTTAATAGTTAATAAAAGGGAAAAAATAAAATAAGACAAACAAAATATAAAAATGACAAAATAAAAATTGCAAACCCAAGGGGGGTTTTGGGCCAGATTGGAGGTGTTAATGGAATTGTGAGGCCCATTTGCACAAAGCTCGTTGACTTTTTGGACTGCCTGCGCCTGTGTTGACCTGAGAACATGATGCTCCTTCCCTTGTGGCCATTGGATTTACACTTGGAGACACTTGGCGCTTTGGATTTGTGAGGCGCATGGTAAGCCTTCTTTGAAGCCTGCACACAAGTATGTAAGAAAAAATAATATGGGATTTTGAGGGGACCTAGGAAAACTTACAGCGCGGTATGATGGATCTTAGGACGTGGCAAGGGTTGCTTTAGCTTCAGAGTATGGCAAAGAAGAGAGTCACGTTCTCCTTTTGGCCTGAAAATGCTTGCAACACTCCTTTTGATCTCACACTTTTTTTTGACACTTTTTGGATTTTGCTCTGGCCGTTTGTGCACACTCTAGGTTGTGAATGAGGCTTGCAAGGCTTGTATATATAGTAATGAGTGAGAATAAGTCACATTTAGGAGCCTTTAACCATTGCCATTAAGCTTTGGATTTCCTCATAACCACCATTAAAGAAACTTGCCATTTTTGTTCAAAATTTGAATTTCATGCTTGAAATGGACTTTACACGAATTTGAAATGTGTATTATGATGCATCAAGGTCATTCAAACCACAAGATATCACTTAATTAATTTTTTTGATTTTTATTTGAATTTTATGGATTTAAAATGAATTAAATCAATAAAATTAAATAAAAATAGAAAAAATAAATGTTTAATCTTGAATTTAATCATGGGACACGTGGGTGGCATGACAAGGATGAATCAAGTGAAAAAAAGTGGGCCCTTTTGTCAAAAATTGAAGTTTCAAGGATAGTTGACTTTTGCCATTTCACAAAAATTTCCCAACTTCTCCAATGCATATCTTGCTCAATTTTGATCATATGAACATGTTCTTGGACATTTTGGAAAGGTCTTGAAGTCCTCTAACCAATTCCTTTCGTCCCATGTCATTTTTATTTACCAATCTCAAGTTATGGGCTTTGACTTAAAATGCCTTTTTGTTGACTTTTGAAAATGACCTATAATGTTGAAATTGATAACTTTTTGTGAGAGCATTTCTTGGACTTGGAATGTGAAGATGAGTTGTAGGAAATGTCATCACCTTAAAAATGAGCATTGGATGGGATTTTTATAATGAACCATGAAAAAGTTATGCCTTGGTCAAGTTACAGTTGACTTTTCAGCTGTCCAAAAATGGAAACTTTTGCATCTTGATGATTTTTGAGCCATTCTTGTGGAATCATGATCAAGACTTGATCAAATGATGATTGTGGATTCAAAATAAGATGTTGACCAAATTTTTTGACTTTTGACTGCCAAATGACCATTTTGACCCTGCAGTTGATTGTGAAGCAATTAGGGCTTTTGACTGTGCAACTTGACCTTGTGAGCCTTGAAACTTGACATGTGGATGCTTGACAATGTGTATAGGCATATGTGACTTGATTGAGCCCTTGAAAACCTCAACTTATTTGCAAGAACCAAAACCCTAATTTGACTGGCTTAGGAGGGTGTTTGAACTATGCAACCCTTGAGTAGACTTGAGCAAATTGAGATGATGCTTGTCAAAACTTTGAAGAATATGGGAGGGCAAATTTTGGGGTACAACAGTTGCCCCTGTTCAATCTTCTTTGGCCTGAGGATGTAGATTGGCTTGTGTGCCTTTCGTGATCCGAAGGTGGAAGATGATTGAACACTAAAGTGCCCAGAAATTTGCACTCACATAGTAGAGTATCAGCATTGTGATGGCGGGAATGGGCTTACAGATGCCATTTGGAGAGATGGTGGATAAAAGGATGGGCTTATAGATGCCATCTAGAGATGTGACAGAACCTTGTCGGGAATGGGCTTATAGATGCCATTTGGAAAGATGGTATGGGAGGATGGGCTTATAGATGCCATCTGGAGATGTGACAGAACCTTATTGGGAATGGGCTTATAAATGCCATTTGGAGACTGTTGGTAGGTGGATGGGCTTATAGATGCCATCTGGAGGTTGTCTGTTGAATTGTAATTTTTGTAAGTTGAAAGAGGGAACCTGTGTAGGGTTTCCTGATGATGGGCTCGTGTAAAACTGCATCTTTGAAGGAAGGAAACCTGTGTAGGGTTTACTGATAATGAGTCCGTATAAGACTGCATCTGAAATGGAGAAGGAACCTGTGTAGGGTTACTTTGATGACTAGTCCGTGTAAAACCGCATCTAGAGCTGAGAAGGAAACCTGTGTAGGGTTTACTGATGACGAGTCCGTGTAAAACTACGTCTGGAGTTTGAGAAGGGAACTTTTGTGGGGTTACTTTGATGATGAGCCCGTGTAAAACTGCATCCTGGAAGAAGTAAAACCTGGGTAGGGTTTCTGATGACGAGTCCGTGTAAAACTGCATCTTTGGAAAGAGAGAACCTGTGTAGGGTTTCTTTGACGATGAGCCCGTGTAAAACTACGTCTGGAGAGAGAGAACCTGTGTAGGGTTTCTTCGGGATAAGTTCGTGTAAAACTTCCGGAGGAACTGGGGTAAGATTACTTCGGGATAAGTCCGTGTAAGACTTCTGGAGGAACCGGGGTAAGGTTACTGCAGGATAAGTTCGTGTAAAACTTCTGGATGAACCGGGGTAAGGTCATCTTGAGATAAGTCCGTGTAAGACTTCTGGAGGAACCGGGGTAAGGTTACTGCAGGATAAGTTCGTGTAAAACTTCTGGATGAACCGGGGTAAGGTCATCTTGAGATAAGTCCGTGTAATACTTCTGGAGGAACCGGGGTAAGGTTACTGCAGTATAAGTTCGTGTAAAACTTCTGGATGAACCGGGGTAAGGTCATCTTGAGATAAGTCCGTGTAAGACTTCTGGAAGAACCGGGGTAAGGTTACTGCAGGATAAGTTCGTGTAAAACTTCTGGATGAACCGGGGTAAGGTCATCTTGAGATAAGTCCGTGTAAGACTTCTGGAGGAACCGGGGTAAGGTTACTGCAGGATAAGTTCGTGTAAAACTTCTGGATGAACCGGGGTAAGGTTATCTTGAGATAAGTCCGTGTAAGACTTCTGGAGGAACTGGGGTAAGGTTACTGCAGGATAAGTTCGTGTAAAACTTCTGGATGAACCGGGGTAAGGTTATCTTGAGATAAGTCCGTGTAAGACTTCTGGAGGAACCGGGGTAAGGTCATCTTGAGATAAGTCCGTGTAAGACTTCTGGAGGAACCGGGGTAAGGTCATCTTGAGATAAGTCCGTGTAAGACTTCTGGAGGAACCAGGGTAAGGTTACTGCAGGATAAGTTCGTGTAAAACTTCTGGATGAACCGGGGTAAGGTCATCTTGAGATAAGTCCGTGTAAGACTTCTGGAGGAACCGGGGTAAGGTCATCTTGAGATAAGTCCGTGTAAGACTTCTGGAGGAACCTGGGTAAGGTTACTGCAGGATAAGTTTGTGTAAAACTTCTGGATGAACCGGGGTAAGGTCATCTTGAGATAAGTCCGTGTAAGACTTCTGGAGGAACCAGGGTAAGGTTACTGCAGGATAAGTTCGTGTAAAACTTCTGGATGAACCGGGGTAAGGTCATCTTGAGATAAGTCCGTGTAAGACTTCTGGAGGAACCGGGGTAAGGTTACTGCAGGATAAGTTCGTGTAAAACTTCTGGATGAACCGGGGTAAGGTTATTGCAGGATAAGTTCGTGTAAAACTTATGGATGAACCGGGGTAAGGTCATCTTGAGATAAGTCCGTGTAAGACTTCTTCTGAAAGAAAAGGAACCGGTGTAGGGTTACTTTGATGATAAGTCCGTGTAAGACTTCGTCTGAAAATTGAGAAGGAACCGGTGTAGGATTGCCTGATGATGAGTTCGTGTAAAACTACATCTGAGGTTGAGAAGGAAACCGGTGTAGGGTTGCCTGAGGATGATCAAGTAGATAATTGTCCTGTTTGGTTTCGGATATTAACCCACGATCAGTCGTCCACATAATTTTTCTGGCTTGTTACCGGTGTTGATCTGGAACTATAAAGGTAGATGGTAATCATCTTTTGATTGACTTTTTTCTGAAAAGGAAAAGTATTAGTCGTATGCAATGTCATGATGCATGAACTGCATGATTTTAAGATGTTCTCAAAAATAAATGAGATTTGTGTTGTATGATGCGTATGCATGCTATAATGTATGAAGATGTGATGTTTATGAATGTATTCTCGTCTGGGAAAATAAATCTTTGACGAATGCCCGGAAGTTAAATCCTGGGCTGATGTTGAAGAGTAGAGTTCTTCGTTTCCGCTGGGGATGTTTGGTTGCAAGAATAAACCGGTAAGAGAAGATGACTCCGTTGGGAAATAAACTTGGCGGAGAGATTACTCTGTGGGAAGAGATACTTCGCTGAGGTTTTGATGATAACTCCGCTGGGGATACCGTTGATATGTTTTGTTTGAGGATTTGAGGAACTCCACTAGGGGATAGGAAGAACTTCACCGAGGACGACCTTTCCGTGGTAATTAGCTGAGGATAACCCAGTTATAAGCTCTGGTGGGGAATAACCTTCGAATAAATCCAGGGAGATGCGTTCGTACTCTGCAGGGGATAAGCTTCCAGAATCTACTGGGGAGATTGATTCAACTCTCCTGGGGAAACTTTTGTGACTGTACTGGGGAAGTGGCTCCACTGGGGTGTCTGTATTCCACCGGGGAACAATCTTATATTAAGACTGCCGGGGATGCTTGCTTAGGAACATCTGTATACTCCGATGGGGAATATTGAGATTTTCTGGGGATACCCAACTTCCTTAAGGCTGACAGTAGACTAACTCTGTTTGGGGAGAGCGTTGTTGATTTGTTGGAGATACTGTACCTTGTCAGGGCTGACGGGAGACTAACTCTGCTCGGGGGGGAGTATTGTTGAACCTTGTCTTACTCCCGGGGAGTGGAGGCCTCTTGGTTATGTTCTTCAGCCGAACCTACCTTGGTACTTTGGTTGACAAAGCCACTAGATCGCTTGGACAATTCATTATTGCCCCTGTTTCTGATGTGGGAGAAGAAGATACCTTGTGGAGGTGCTTGATTACTGCCGATTGACAAATCTTCTTCTGGTAGGCAAGTGACGAGATGACGGGACATAGTCGTACGCTTTTGATCCCTAACTTTTGCCTGGACCGCCCTTTCGGGTTTTCAGTCCATCGGGATACCCATTTTTGCCCAAGCCGCCTTTTCAGGTTTTCGACTTGCCGGGTGTACAGATTTTTATTTTCATCCCTTATTTTTGCCCGAACCCTTTTGGTTCGCCGGGAAGCCCTTATTTTTGCCTAGGTGTGTCAACCTAGCGGGTATTTGATTATGCATAGTATTTTTTCGACTATGTCCACGCTCTCAGAATGTAGGGAGATGCCCCTGTTGTTGTGTTGCCATAAAACCAGAAGATGTTTGATCAGGAAAGATTCATAGCTGGTACTCATGTCCAATGCCCCAGGTGACTCAGGCGGAGATTTGCCCCAGGCTATTAGGCATTTGAGAGATTCTTTGAATCTTGACTGGACTACCCCAGATGATGGACAATGATCATGCCCTGCCCCTTGATTGGAGGTGTTTTTGTTCATTAGACATTCGTCGTGCGAACTTCTATGTTGTTCAAACAAATAGTCACATGCAAGCAATGTTATATTAAAAATGCAAAGCTTATGTCTGTCTTGAAATTTTTGAAAATGCATTTTCAGTAAAACAAGCAAATTTTGTAAAATGTGATGTCAAGTCAGTATTTTACAGCAAGCCTTAAGGAGTCAGGATACCTTTCGTAACAGTATGCCTTCGAACTAACCCATGCTTCAGCTAGGACTTTTTAAGAGTTATAACGTGGCCTGGTTCACGGTTTAAGAAACAAAGGATAAAGGCTCAAAGTATTTGTACCCACCCGCTCTTCATGATGTTCTTCAAACCTAAACTCAGCCGATCTTGTGTTAGCCCTTATTTGAGTCTTTGCTCTGATATTCCGGTGATGGTTCGGACATTGATAGTTTATTTTGAATAGGCAGTCATTCTTTTTTGTTGTTAAGGGTTTGTTGGACCTCTTTCTTTTTGATTTCGTTATCCCTGTTTTTTGCCTGAACTGTTTCTTTCCTGATCACAGTCAGCGGGATGCCCCAGTTTTATAAGTCTCCTTCATAGGTTTTGACTTAATGGGTTTTTATTTTTGGGAGATAATGACTGCCTGTCTTTATGATTATTCGGAGCCATCATATCTTTTTGTTTTGTAAGGACTTCTTTTGACGTCATTCGTTATGCACTTGGATTAACTGAGAGAACTACCCTGCCCCAGGTTATGATTAAGGGTTTTAATTTTTGAAAAGAAAAACTCCAACTTCTTTGGCTCAAAGGGGTTGACGAGGGATTATCTTCCTTATAACTCCACTGTTTAGGATTTGAAACAATGCCTGTACCTCATCAGCAGGGTCTGTTCAAAAGCATACTGTAAAGATCGTGGTATCGTTTTCGTCATCCTCCCTCAAGAGGCTTAGAATTATTAATTGAGAGTCGACATCAAAAAAATGAAAGCAGTTTGAATATAGCGAATGAGAATATATTGATTCAAAACAGACATATGTGATGCATTGATAAAGTAAAAGAGTTTGACATGAACAAATGTTTGAACAATCAGAGAAAAATACAACTTGAACATTCGAATGAACAAAAGCTTCTTAGTTTGCACCAGTCATTTCAGATGGAAGATTCTCAGCAGAAGATTTTCATTTTCCCTCCCGGCATGAACTCCAGCACCCTTCCGTCGATCAAGTCTTGGATCTTGTTCCTCAAGCTCCAACAGTCGTCAGTGTCATGTCCAGGACTGCCAGAATGGTAGGCACACCTTTCATCAGGATTGTACTTTAGGGAGGTTATGTTGAGATTCTTAGGAGGATCCTTTAAAGCAATTAGCTTGACCTCCAACAAGCGTCTCAGTATCAGTGATGATGGTATACCAGTCTCCGAGAAATGTCTTCCAGGCGTATTTCGCTTACGCCGATTACCCTGTTGACACTGGTGAGGTTGATGCTGGGCTTGTGACCCTAAAGAAAACTGAGGAACTTTTCCCTTGTCTTCTTGCCCCACAGGTGGTTGAATGATGGCTTGCTCTTCAACCTTAGATGTTTGCCCCAGTTGGTTATCCCGAAGCAGTTGGTTGACGAGAACCCTGAGCTCTCCTTGTCTTTGAGATAAGTCTTGGATAAGAGCCATTTGCCCCAGCATCTGGGTTCTCATTGTATCCACCTCATCTTGTAGACGTTTCAGTCGTTCGTCTTTATCGTCTTCTGGACTGTTCCTGACCAAAGTCCCCATGAGGAGCGTTCTCAGCTCTTCCTGCCCCTTGGATAGATTTAAGAGGATCTCCCCGAACCGTGTCTCTTGAGCATGAGGATCCTGGTTGTCTTGTTGGGAAGCCATTGCTGAAATAAACAGAGGAGATGGTAAGCGACCTGTAACAAGGGTACCTGTTATGCAATGATGTGTATGTATGCATGCAATGTTTCAAGGATCTCGCAGGGTAAACAAGAAAATTGTTAGAATTTGAATACAGTTGCTTGATTGAAGGAACTTCCTGTTGTTGAGGGTCCTTCTTCAAGAGTCAAGGCTCACCATATCGAGTGGGTCATAGCTCCTGACTCAAGTCATTAACCTTGGCTAGAGGAAAATAAATCCCCTTTACCCCTTGCTGGACATTTGATTCATCATGACCTGCATCACAAAACCCTTGAGGTCCTTGAAATGGATTAGTCCTTATGTAGGATGCATGCAATGGTATGATGGTATGATGTTATGCTACGCGTGGAGTAATGTAGGTAAACCCTGTTATGAGTCCAGATTAAGGACTGTAAACAAAACCTGCAAGAAACTCAAGTGTCAGATAACAAGTATGCAAGTAGTCAAGTTTGAAAGCACACAAGTCACACAAGACAGCCTTTAGAGTTCAGGCCAGCATGAAGTTTGGGGTACTACCCTCTTGAAGTTGGTGGGCTCAAACCTGTCCTATCAAAAGTAACCAGATTCTAGAGGATCCCAATATCACCGACTACCCTCAAACGGTCATAACTCCAGCGTCTCAATCTTTTCTTGCGGCCAGAACCATCGCGAGAGTTTAGCCTCAATGGGTGTAGCATACTGCTACGGTTCTATGGCCAAGTTGGGTTACATTAGGGTTCTAAGGTCGGTCGGTGCTTAATGACTCCTCAGAAGACCCATATTCTCCTCGTTGCAACACAAGGGATATCGGTACAGACCAAGGTGCCACACCAACGTAGCCACTGCTTCACCCGTGTCGGTCTACGCCGGACAGGTCCCTCACAGCTTATGCTACCTAAAAGGGTATCCCCAGATCCGGGTTAGGATCTATGAAACTCCGATGCAAAGCCCACAAATATAAAGCAATCAAAGCAAAGCAATTGAAAACATAAGTATGATCTAATCCTAAGGTACACCTCACTTTTAATATCCCCAGCAGAGTCGCCAGTTCTGTGATCAGTGGAAATAGAACTGACTGTTTTTTAAGCTGATTCGCGAAATGTCGCGGTAAGCAAGAGTCGCCACCGTCTTTTATGTTCTCCAACAAGGAAAGGACAAAAGCACAGCAAAATTCCTTCTTTGAGAATGTTTCTCGGTTCGGGAGGTAGATTTATAGAAAGGGAAGGTGTTAGCACCCTTTCTATCCGTGGTTATCCACGGGCTCTTAGGTACTCGCTCTTATGTTTTCAAAAATTTGTTTGCTTTTCAAGTGTGTGTGGGTTTTGAAAAAGTTTCGTTTGAAAGATTTCTAAGTAACTCTTGTATCAGTCCTCAAGAGTGTATGAAAAATTTGTTTGAAAACTTTTAGAAAGTGTGAAGTGTGAAAAGTATTTTTGTTTGTTTTGAAAAGAGCAAGTACTTAAGATAATCTACCTACTCTAAGGAATTAGGATGCGTAAGAGTCCTTTAGATAGTGCTATCCCACCATTGAGAGGTAGGTAGCACCATCGTTGGAGGTGTTCGGGTCAATTCGATTATGAGGACAGTGTGGTCACCGAAGCAATGGTAGGATACCTTAGGAGTAACCCTAATGTCCTAGATCCTTTTATCTGAGGCAACCGTTTCGAGGCAACTGGATCTTTAGACAAAGGGCGACCTCTAAAACACCCTATACTTGACGACCACGTTCGAGGCAACCAGTGAGGCGTACCCTAGAAGTGGCATGTGCTTTGTGTGTTGTTTTTCAGTTAATTGTCTTTGTACATGTTATTTGTGAGCTACGGATTGATTTTATTTACATACATTCTTTCATGCGTTTAACAGTTAGGGGTGCGGAAAGTAAATTGCGGAAATGTAAATTCTACGCTATTACATCGCCAAAGACAAAAACCCGTTTTGGTAAATAAAGTGCAGGAAAATAAATAAAGCGGTAAAATTTCTATTTAACTATTACATATCTGGAGACAGTTACATAAATAATCAAAATAAAATACGCGCGAATAGAAATTAAATCGGGAAGTCTTAAGGGTTTTGACCCTTTTAAGAAAATAATTGAATTTTTTTGTCCTTTTTTGTGATTTAATGAAATTAAAACTAATAATTAAACTAATTAATTAATTAATTAAAAGAAAAATGTTTTTTGTATTTTTATGTTTTTAATGAAATAAAATAAAAGGAAATAAAATTAAAAGTTAATAAAACCTAATTCTAAATTTATTTTAGTTATTAAGAAAAAAAGGTTAAAGTTGCCTAATTAAAATTAATTCAATTTATTAGTATTTATTTACAAAAATAAAATGAAATTAATAATAATAATAATATTAGTTCTTTTTTGATTTTTTTATAGAAAAAAAATTAATTATGTTAATAGTTAATAAAAGGGAAAAAATAAAATAAGACAAACAAAATATAAAAATGACAAAATAAAAATTGCAAACCCAAGGGGGGTTTTGGGCCAGATTGGAGGTGTTAATGGAATTGTGAGGCCCATTTGCACAAAGCTCGTTGACTTTTTGGACTGCCTGCGCCTGTGTTGACCTGAGAACATGATGCTCCTTCCCTTGTGGCCATTGGATTTACACTTGGAGACACTTGGCGCTTTGGATTTGTGAGGCGCATGGTAAGCCTTCTTTGAAGCCTGCACACAAGTATGTAAGAAAAAATAATATGGGATTTTGAGGGGACCTAGGAAAACTTACAGCATGGTATGATGGATCTTAGGACGTGGCAAGGGTTGCTTTAGCTTCAGAGTATGGCAAAGAAGAGAGTCACGTCCTCCTTTTGGCCTGAAAATGCTTGCAACACTCCTTTTGATCTCACACTTTTTTTGACACTTTTTGGATTTTGCTCTGGCCGTTTGTGCACACTCTAGGTTGTGAATGAGGCTTTCAAGGCTTGTATATATAGTAATGAGTGAGAATAAGTCACATTTAGGAGCCTTTAACCATTGCCATTAAGCTTTGGATTTCCTCATAACCACCATTAAAGAAACTTGCCATTTTTGTTCAAAATTTGAATTTCATGCTTGAAATGGACTTTACACGAATTTGGCATGTGCATTATGATGGATCAAGGTCATTCAAACCACAAGATATCACTTAATTAATTTTTTTGATTTTTATTTGAATTTTATGGATTTAAAATGAATTAAATCAATAAAATTAAATAAAAATAGAAAAAATAAATGTTTAATCTTGAATTTAATCATGGGACACGTGGGTGGCATGAAAATGATGAATAAAGTGGAAAAAAGTGGGCCCTTTTGTCAAAAATTGAAGTTTCAAGGATAGTTGACTTTTGCCATTTCACAAAAATTTCCCAACTTCTCCAATGCATATCTTGCTCAATTTTGATCATATGAACATGTTCTTGGACATTTTGGAAAGGTATTGAAGTCCTCTAACCAATGCCTTTGGTACCATGTCATTTTGATTTACCAATCTCAAGTTATGGTCTTTGACTTTAAATGCCTTTTTGTTGACTTTTGAAAATGACCTATAATATTGAAATTGATAACTTTTTGTGAGATCATTTCTTGGACTTGGAATGTGAAGATGAGTTGTAGGAAATGTCATCCCCTTCAAAATGATCATTGGATGGGATTTTTCTAATGAACCATGAAAAAGTTATGCCTTGGTCAAGTTACAGTTGACTTTTCAACTGTCCAAAAATGGAAACTTTTGCATCTTGATGATTTTTGAGCCATTCTTGTGGAATCATGATCAAGACTTGATCAAATGATGATTGTGGCTTCAAAATAAGATGTTGACCAAAATTTTTGACTTTTGACTGCCAAATGACCATTTTGCCCCTGCAGTTGATTGTGAAGCAATTAGGGCTTTTGACTGTGCAACTTGACCTTGTGAGCCTTGAAACTTGACATGTGGATGCTTGACAATGTGTATAGGCATATGTGACTTGATTGAGCCCTTGAAAACCTCAACTTCTTTGCAAGAACCAAAACCCTAATTTGACTGGCTTAGGAGGGTGTTTGAACTGTGCAACCCTTGAGTAGACTTGAGCAAATTGAGATGATGCTTGTCAAAACTTTGAAGAATATGGGAGGGCAAATTTTAGGGTACAACAAACTATGAGACCCGATACTCACTGCTCGAGAAAACTTGTTGCGCTTTGGCATGGGCTGCTCACCGGCTGAGACAGTATATGTTGACTCACACTACTCTATTGATATCAAAGATTGATCCAATCAAGTATATCTTCAAGAAGCCTGCCTTATCCGGAAGAATAGCAATATGGCAGATGATCTTGACTGAGTATGACATCCAGTATACGACCCAAAAGGCAATCAAGGGAAGTGTGTTGGCAGACCATTTGGCACATCAGGCCGTGGACGATTACCAGTCTATGAACTTTAAATTTCCGGATGAGAGTATCATGATAGTGACTGATTGTGAGACATCTGGACCGGATGAAGGACCTGAGGAAGGATCCAGATCGTCTATGTACTTCGATGGAGCTTCGAACACTTTGGGTAATGGCATTGGCGCCGTGATCATATCTCCTAAAGGCTCTCATACTCCGTTCACTGCTCGACTATGTTTCAACTGCACTAACAACATGGCGGAGTACGAAGCGTGCATCATGGGTCTTCGAGCAGCTATTGACCTAAGGATTAAGTTTCTGAGTGTCTTCGGAGATTCCGCTCTCGTGATCAGTCAGATCAAAGGCGAGTGGGATACGAAACACCCAAATCTTATTCCTTACAAGGAGTATGTATTGACATTGCTTCTCCATTTCGAGGAGATAACCTTTGAACACTTCCCTAGAGAGGAGAATCAGTTGGCGTACGCGCTGGATACGATGTCTTCTATGTTCAAAGTCAATTGGGACAACGAAGCTCCCCGGATTATCATTGAAAGATTGGACGAACCTGCACATTGATGTGACATTGAGACTGAAGAGGTAGCAGATAAACCCTGGTCTCATGAAGTAAAGAGGTACCTTGAGGCTCAGGAATACCCCGAGGGTGCATCTGTTAATGACAAGAAGTTTCTGAGAAGGTTCGCGGCGAAGTTCTTCATTAGCAATGGCATTCTTTACAAGCGTAACAATGATTCAACCTTACTGCGATGTGTGGATAAGAACGAGGCAGAAAGGATCATGGCAGAGTTACATGAAGGTACTTTCGGGACCCACTCCAGTGGACACACCATGGCAAAGAAGATCCTACGGGTAGGATATTATTGGTCCATAATGGAAGCCGATTGTTATCAGCACTCTCGGACATGTCACAAGTGCCAAGTCTATGCTAATAAGGTGCACATACCTCCAGTTCCTCTGAACGTCTTGACGGCACCTTGGCCTTTTGCAATGTGGGGCATTGATATGATCGGCGAGATCAGACCTACGGCATCTAACGGGCACCGCTTCATCCTGGTAGTAATTGATTACTTTACAAAGTGGGTTGAAGCAGCTTCCTTTGCTACCGTAACCAAGAACGTCGTGGCACAGTTCATTCGGCACAATCTGATCTGTCGATATAGTGTACCAGAGAGGATCATTACGGACAATGGTACTAATCTCAACAACAAGATGATCACCGAGCTCTGTGAGAAATTCAAGATACAGCATCATAACTCTTCTCCCTACCGGCCGAAGATGAATGGGGCTGTAGAAGCGGCTAATAAGAACATTAAGAAGATTGTGCAGAAGATGACAGTGACATACAAAGACTAGCACGAGATGTTAGCGTTCGCTCTTCATGGGTACCGTACCTCAGCACAGACGTCAACAAGGGCAACACCCTATTCCTTGGTATATGGTATGGAGGCACTCTTGCCCATTGAAGTTCAGATACCCTCTCTTCGGATCATGAAGGATGCAGGTTTGAGTGAAGATGACTGGATTCAGACCCGACTTGATCAGCTGAACCTAATCGACAAAAAGAGACTTACTGCTATTTGTCATGGTCAAATGTATCAAAAGCGAATGATCAAGGCATTTAACAAGAAAGTCAGACGACAAGAGTATCAAGTTGGGGACCTGGTAATCAAGCGCATCATTCTACCTCAAGGTGATCCCAGGGGCAAATGGACCCCTACTTATGAAGGGCCATTTGTGGTTAAGAATATTTTCTCAGGAGGAGCTATGATTCTAACCACCATGGATGGTGACGACCTTCCTCACCCCGTCAATGCAGACATAGTAAAAAGATACTACACATAATCAAAGACCCGCTAGGTTGACTGGCCTAGGCAAAAATAAGGGCTTCCCGGCGAACCAAAAGGGTTCGGGCAAAAATAAGGGACGAAAATGGAAAAAAAATCTGTACACCCGGCAAGTCGAAAACTTGAAAAGGCGGCTTGGGCAAAAAAGGGTATCCCAGTGGACTGAAAACCCGAAAGGGCGGTCCAGGCAAAAATTAGGGATCAAAGCGTAACACTATGTCTCATTGGATCACCTTGCATCCAGATTTCGGTGTCGATTATCAAACTTGGACGACACTAATCAATCTAATCTACCTTCAACCAACAGCAAAGTGATGAGATGCTCGAGGACATAAAGGCAATAGCAGAGTTGGAACCCAGTGGGATCATTCACATAGCTGTTTTGTTTAGTTTTTCACAAATTGTGTAAATTCTATTATTCGGCGGCGTTCTCTTACTAGGACGTTAACCTCTTGTACAAAAATGCCTATTTATAGGCAAAACTTCAAAATCAATACAATTCATTCTCAAAAAAATTTCAAACTATTTTCCTTTATCTGTTTTGTTTTGCACAAGAACGTCCAATATTCATTTTTGATATATGCATTTGACATTAATTGCTGCTCATGAATATTTACATGCGAAACAAAAGACGATTACGGGTAATATCAGAAACAGGGGCAATAAAAATTGTCCAAACTGTATAGTTGCTCTGTTCACCAGGTACAAAGGTAAATTCATCTGAAGAATATGGCTAAGATACCTTCACTCCCCGCAGAGTAAGGCAGTAATGGTAGCTCTCCCCCAGCTAAGACGTGCAACTATAAACTATCAACAATGCTCTCCCCAAGCAGAGTTGATCTACCATCAGCACTAAAAAGGCTTGATATCCCCGGCAGTCTTAATATTCCCTGGCAGAGTATAAGAATGTTCCCCGGTAGAATACAAGATACCCCCAGTGGAGTTAAAAGTTTCCCAGTGCAGTCTGAAAAAGCTTCCCCAACGGAGTTGAAACATCATCCCCAGTAGACTCTGGAAGTTTATCCCCAGCGAAGTACAAAAATAAATCTCCCTAACCGAGTTCAAAGGATCATTCCCAGCAGAATTCAGAGGATTATCCCCACAAAAGTCTAACAGGTTATCCCCAGTGAAGTCGCAACCGAAGATCACCCCCATCGAAGTTCTTTCCTTTCACAAACAGGAATTCAATCCCCCAACAGGATTCAATATCACCAGTAACGATAATACATCCCGACGGAATTTATCAATGGAATCTTCAGCAGAACATCTCTTCCCCACAGAGTAATCTCCTCATCAGTATATTCCCCAACGGAGTTATCCTCTCCTGTAGGTCTATTCTCACAATCATCTTCGTTCGACATCCCCAGCAGAAACGAAGAGTTCAACTCTATTCCCCAACAGCTATCCGGGATTTATTTTCCCCAGCTAGAAACATTACATTTCCATACATCATGATACATGCATATACGCATCGTACCATTCAATCTCATTTATGTTGAGAGCATCATTGCTTGATATATATCATGCATTTCATATATCATGACATTGCATATGACTGACTCTTTACCGATTCAGGGAAAGACGAATCAGTAAACACCGCTGACTACTCATATGACCTAGTAGTCCCCTCAAAAGAAAAACTACATCTATGGAAGACTTTTGTCTGGTTCAGCTAAATCGATTCGAAGATTTTTCTGATTCTTATCCAGTCAAAGTTAATCCAAGACCTTCTCTGGTTCAGTCAGATCGACGCGAAGATCTCCCTGATTCGTATTCCAGTTGAAGATATTCCAAGACTTTTTTCTGGTTCAGCTAAATCGATTTGAAGATTTTTCTGATTCTTATCCAGTCAAAGTTAATCCAAGACCTTCTCTGGTTCAGTCAGATCGACCCTAAGATCTCCCTGATTCGTATTCTAGTTGAAGATATTCCAAGACTTTTGTCTGGTTCAGTTAAATCGTCCCTAAGATTTTTCTGATTCTTATCTAGCCAAAGTTAATCCAAGACCTTCTCTGGTTCAGTCAGATCGACCCTAAGATCTCCCTGATTCGTATTCTAGTTGAAGATATTCCAAGACTTTCGTCTGGTTCAGTTAAATCGACCCTAAGATTTTTCTGATTCTTATCCAGCCAAAGTTAATCCAAGACCTTCTCTAGTTCAGTCAGATCGACCCTAAGATCTCCCTGATTCGTATTCCAATTGAAGATATTCCAAGACTTTCGTCTGGTTCAGTTAAATCGACCCTAAGATTTTTCTGATTCTTATCCAGCCAAAGTTAATCCAAGACCTTCTCTGGTTCAGTCAGATCTACCCTAAGATCTCCCTGATTCGTATTCCAGTTGAAGATATTCCAAGACTTTTGTCTGGTTCAGTTAAATCGACCCTAAGATTTTTTTTATTCTTATCCATCCAAAGTTAATCCAAGACCTTCTCTGGTTCAGTCAGATCGACCCTAAGATCTCCCTGATTCGTATTCCAGTTGAAGATATTCCAAGACTTTCGTCTGGTTCAGTTAAATCGACCCTAAGATTTTTTTGATTCCTATCCAGCCAAAGTTAATCCAAGACCTTCTCTGGTTCAGTCAGATCGACCCTAAGATCTCCCTGATTCGTATTCCAGTTGAAGATGTTCCAAGACTTTCGTCTGGTTCAGTTAAATCGACCCTATGATTTTTCTGATTCTTATCCAGTCAAAGTTAATCCAAGACCTTCTCTGGTTCAGTCAGATCGACCCTAAGATCTCCCTGATTCGTATTCCAGTTGAAGATGTTCCAAGACTTTCGTCTGGTTCAGTTAAATCGACCCTAAGATTTTTCTGATTCTTATCCATTCAAAGTTAATCCAAGACCTTCTCTGGTTCAGTCAGATCGACCCTAAGATCTCCCTGATTCTTATTCCAGTCAAAGTTCAGACCTCCTATCAACAGTCTCCAAATGGCATCTGTAATCCCATTCCCGACATCATAAGGCTGATACCACTTCATGCGAGTACAAATTTCTGGGCACTCTAGTGTTCAATCATCTTCCACCTTCGGATCATGAAAGGCCCGAAAGACAATCTACATCCTCAGGTTTAAGAAAATTGAACAGGGGCAGATGTTGTACCCCAAAATTTTCCCTCTCATATCTCTCAAAACATTTCAAGAAAAATCTCCAAGTGGTTCAAGATTGCTCAAGAGTTGGACAGACAAGTCATCTCCTAAGGCAGTCAACCTCAAATTAGGGTTTTGTGTTGCATCAAGATCCTTGAATCCAAATGACCTCAAGTGCTCCCCAATGTCCTAATATTCTTTCAAGATCATCCATGCCAAATTTCAAGCCTTGCAGAGGAAGTTTGCTCAATCAATTGCTCAAAAGGTCCAAAAATCGACTGTGCTAGGGCAAAAGTCAACTGTGACCTATAAACAGTCAAACCTCAATATTTTTTGTCAACATTCTCATTTTGAAGGATATTTCATCATTTGATCAAGGGTTGATCATTATTCATCAAGGATTGCTCAAAACTCATTAAGACTCAAAAGTTGCTGAATTAGGGTTTTGTAGGAAAAGTCAACTCAACTTTGACCAAGCATAACTTTCTCATACTTTATGATAAATGACCCATCCAAAGCTCATTTGGAATAGGATGCAATTTCCTACAATCCATATTCACACCCCAAGATCAAACAATGCACTCACAAGAAGTTACAAATTTGGACATTATAGGTCATTTTTGAAAGTCAACAAAAACACCTTTTTTTCCAAAGCTTATAACTTGAGCATGGAATATCAAAATGAGATGAGACCAAAAGGGTTGGTTAGAGGACATCTCAAGATTTCTAAAAAGTTCAAGAACACTTCCAAAAGTTCAAAATTGAAGAAGTTATGCATTTTTGAAAAATTGCCAAAAGTCAACTATCCCCAAAACTTCAAATTTTGTCAAATGGGCCCATTCTTTTCCACTTGATTTGGACTTGCCACATTACACACGTGTCCTATATTCAGCCTTGTGTCCATTTATCAATTTTTCTATTTTATTTGATTTTTTATTGAATTATTTCATTTTAAATCAATTTAAATCAAATAAAATCCCAAAACTTGATTACATGAGATCTTTTTCTATTTTCAGGACCTAATCATCATCAATGTCATGATCAAATTAAGCAAGTTTTCAATGGAGGATCCAATCCAATCTCAAAGAATTGATGTGCAAAGATTCAAGACCAATTTGTTGACCTAATACATTGCAGCATACATATACAATCCAAGGCACACGAATTTGAGACCTAGAGGCTGCAAGAACATCAAGAACCAAACTTGAAAAAAGGTGAAAAAAGTGAAAAACTGAAATCATGCTTAGAGGCGTTTACAAAGGCAAAACTCAACACCAATCAATTGCTGGGTGCCTACTCAACCTCCTGCAATCAAAAGAAAGCTCTCACACCCTCTCAAACGCACTGTAAGCATCACGTTTCTTGGTCCTGAATTCCAAATCGCAACTCTCTATTTTCGCATCATTTTGACAAATCATGGATACATTTGTGATGCTTATGAAATTTCTAAACTTTTGGCATTGTTTGATTGCATTTATATGGATTGTAACCCTATAATTGAACCTAGGGTTTTGTAGTTTGTTTTTTGGGCATTTCTTTTACAGGCAAAATTAGCTCCATTGATGGACATGGACGTGACCAGAGGAGATAGACGAGCACAACCAAAGTCTTGGATTTGATTTTCATGGCCTAGAACTAATTTTAGGGTGGACATACGAATTTAGCTGCAGATATAAATCCGCAGGTAAATGTATAGGGTTGAAGGAAGAAGACGACAAACTTGTCTCCCCCTGGTTGGTTGGTTCAAATACTTGGCGCATTTTTTTTAATTCTGGCATATTAACATGTTTTCCAATATTATGTTTTATTCTTAATACATTAACAAATGAAGCGCGTTGGCCTAGTGGAAAGAGGAGTTGGCAGTCACGTACAGGACCTGGGTTTGAATCCCAGGTCCCCCCATATGCTTTGTATTTTTTCTCTTCAGGTGATCCAGTGATGATCCAATTGCGTGGTACATCATGCTCCCTCACTCAAATGCTTGCCAGATGGCCTCAGGCCAGATCTGGTGGTCCAGATGGGATGTCCACCATGCTCCCTAGTCAGATGCAAACGCTGGAATCAAGAAAGTCAATCAGGCTTGCACAATTGGGCCATGGATATTGCCATTCTCATCCCCCTAATCAGGCCCAAACCCTAACTCTTTCTCTTTTATTATTTATTTCTTCTAATTATTTATTGTTATTATATTTAATTATTAACCAACCAATCAAATCTTTTTTCTTCATAAAATTAAAAAAAAAAACAAAAAATATTTTCTTTATTAAAATTAAATTTCAGCATTTTATTTTTGTTAACAATATTAATTTAATTAATTTAGTTTTAATTAGGAATAACTTTAATATCTATTTTGCAATAATTAAAATTAACTTAGACAATTAGGTTTTTATTAACATTGAATAAATTTATTTTTATTTCCTTAAACATCAAAAATCCAAAAAAAAATATTATTTTCATTAATTAGTTAATTAGTTTATTAATTTAATAAATTAATTTAGTTTAGTTTCTTTCTTAATTCAAAAATAACAAAAAAAAAGATACTTTCTTTCAAAAAGGGTCAAAACCCTAAAAACTCGCATTCGATTTAATTTCCCGCACGCGTTCCATTTTATTCAATATTGTATTTGTTTCCCAGAATGTAATAGTTTAATAGGACTTTACTATTTTTACCGCTTTATTTATTTTCCGCATTTTAATTTCAAGGGTTGCTTTTGGCGATGTAAATACCCGACGCCTTGTAATAGTTAGTTTAATTTCCGCAATTTAATTTCCGCAACTTATAAACTGTTAGATATCTGATAATAGGGAATGCATGACAAGATCGAATGTTTAACTTAAAATCAACATAGATAACCATTGACATGTACAAAGACAAAATTAATGGAAAACAACACACTCGCACATGTGCACTCTTAAGGTACACCTCACTTGGTTGCCTTCGTAACGCGGTCATTGAGTATAGGAAGTTTTAGAGGTCGCCCTCTTATCCAAAGATCATAGTTGCCTCGAAACGGTTGCCTCAGAAAAATGATCTAAGACATTAGGGTTACCGCTAAGGCGTCCGAACATTGCTTTAGTGACCGCACGTCCCTTAATCGAACTGACCCTTAAAACTCCAACGACGATGCTACCTACTCATCAATAGTGGGATAGCATTGTCTAAAGGAAGATAGCATAGAACGATTCCTTTTTACAAGTAGGTAGATGGTTCTTAAGTACTTGCTCTTCCAAAAACAAAATCTTTTTCACACTTACATCTTTCAAACAAAAACTTCTTCAAACCCACAAGCACAAAGAAAAGCAATTTTGAAAACAATATGAGCAAGTACCTAAGAGCCCGTGGATAACCACGGATAGAAAGGGTGCTAACACCTTCCCTTTCTATAATCTACCCCCAGACCCGAGAAACATCTCGAAAGAGGAATTTTTCTGTGCTTTTTTCCTTTTCTTGTTGGATAAAATAAAAGACGGTGGCGACTCTTGCTTACCGCGACATTTTGCGAAAACAAACGCAAAATGCAAACCAGCATTCCAGAAAAAAACAATCAGTTCTCTCCCACCGTATCACACCTAACAATGATATTGAGAATCAAAGTAGGATACCAAAAATGTGCGATGGCGAAACATCAGCTTCAAACAAATGTGCGATGGCGAAACATCGGCTATAAGATAACAAGGTATCATGGAAAAGATGGCGAAACATCGATAAGACGGATGACAAAACATCACACCTAACAATGATATTGAGAATCAAAGTAGGATAACAAGCATGTGCGATGGCAAAACATCGGCTTCAATCAAATGTACGATGGCGAAACATCGACTAAAAGATAACATAGTAACATGGCAAAGATGGCGAAACATCGATAAGACGGATGACAAAACATCACACCTAACAATGATATTGAGAATCAAAGTAGGATAACAAGCATGTGCGATGGCGAAACATCGGCTTCAATCAAATGTACGATGGCGAAACATCAGCTAAAAGGTTTAAAAACAAAGCCAAGAGGCGCACAGACAAATAAGATTGATTTGTATCTTTTACCTTGAAGAAGGGTTTGAGTTTATTAGAGGTGTTTTATGATTTGCCAAGAAAACAATTTTTTGTTTTAAGATGCAAAATGCAAAGGAAGAAAACAACTAAGGGAGACTATCCTAATCTCTAGCCCTAATGTTATCATACAATGATTGGTCCTAAAGTTGAGGATAAAGAAAAATCCTACCCTATGTAAGCATACATGGATTCCTATCTTAATTAACATGTCAAAGGAAGCTTAACAAAATTATCCTATAGGGAACATGCAATGAGAGCGAAGTCGTGATCTCAATTTCTAAATTGAGTGACTCATCGATCAACAATTAAAAAAGAAAAGCAATAAACCTCATATAGGGAACATGCACTGAGAGCGAAGTTGTGGTCTCAATTTATAAATTGAGTGACTCGTCGATCAACAATTAAAGAAGAAAAGCAATAAACATCCTATAGGGAACATGAACTGAGAGTGAAGTCGTGATCTCAATTTCTAAATTGAGTGACTCATCGATCAAGAGCAAACACAACACATGTATCAGGCAAAAACTAGAGGGCCTCTTGACATATATCAGCAACAGAGGTCCCATCATGCAATCATTGAACTATGCAAAATGAAAATGGAAGAAAGGAAATAGTGCAATACCAAACGGATAACTATCCGTAGCAACTGAGCAAGAATAAAATAAACCCAGAGAACTTCAAGCAAGCTGGCATCAGTAGACAAATTAAGTTAGAAATTACGCCATCAGGATATAAGTAATGAGATAATCATATAAGAACAGATCCCATGGGCAATGTATAACATTCATAATCACACACATATATCCTGCATAGACTATCAAATATACTAAGCACAAGAGCAGTGCTAATATAATAAGTTGTGTCCCACAAATAAAGTGAAACACAAAAGCCTCAAGTCAAGACTAGAAAACCTTTCTCAAAGTACCTCGCACATTCAACAACGAAGTTAGTATTCCCATAAATTGAATGATGATTCACATAAGGGATGGATGGTGACACCATGATGAATTGAGAAAACATGATAGCAATTATCAAACATTAATCATGATAGACAAAAGGAAACAGGCATATGCACAATTTGGTCAAAAGAATTAGAGGAATGTTGCTCCTTTCTATCACCATGTTGAGTTGACAATTGAGTATCAATCAAGGATCATGAGAGCTTAAGAAGGATATAATAAAAGAACATGAAGGTCAGTAGAAAACACGTTTCAATCATTCTCAATTAATTTAACACAGCTCACAAGCATAATAGAAGAGGAATTCCACACAGTGCATCAAAAAGATCCAAACATTCAAACATGGGGCATTAAGTGAAATGACTTTAGTTTATTTGGATGAACACATCTCAACATAATCATTAGGTGCCCAATTACAGGCCTCACTCAAGTTCATTGGCCATCAAACAAATTGTAACAAGATATTCAACATTAATTGGGTACCTTCACTTCAAAAATACATCAAAAATAGAAACAAGGATCAATAATTCAAACAAAAAAAACTTAGCATCTTTGAAGTGTGTAGAAGTCAGAAAGCAAGTCTTATGTTCATGGATGGTTGAGGAGGGGATCAAATGAGGCCCAAAGTTCAAAACTAGTTGGCCAAACTATCAAAACTAGACAAGTTTTCAAAATAATTTGTGGAAAAATATCAAACCAAGTCAAATAATTCAATAAAAATGGTTTTCAGACCCTCTATACATCCGTGAACCCTAATCAAGACTTAAATTCCATTGACAATCTAGGTCACAATGGTTTTGAAAAAGAAAATTGCACCATAAGCAACAAAACCCTAATTTTTGACTTTTAATCTTAAATATTGATTAGATAAGATTAAAATTCAAACAATTTAAACCAAGATCATGCAAATCTCAAGGAAACCCTAAATGTCAGAATACATGTTTTTTCACATTTTTTTTAATTAAAGAAAAGTCAAAAATAAAATTAAATTCAAACAATTAATCATTTAAACAAATAATCACATCTCAAAATAAAATTTTAATCAAAAAGTCAGAAAAATGCCCAACCAAAATTATATTCAAATATTAGAATTAAAAACACACATCCCTGATTTTTATGGAATTTTTGAATTAAGGGAAATATTAAAATAAAAATCAAACAAAACAGTTAACAATTAAACTATTATTTAAAGGCAAAAATGCAAACCCTAGCCAAAAGTCATGAAAAGGTAAAAATAAAAATTTATTCAGAATCTATAATTAAAAACAAGCTTGCATGATTTTTTGAGGATTTTTGAATTAGGGGAAATATTAAAATAAAAAATTATAAAGCAAAAATTCAAAATAAACTTCTCAAATTAAATTCAAAATGAAAAATAGAAAAAAATGCTAAATAAATTTCAGAATCAAATTCAACATTATTTTATGAGTCCAAATATTTTTTGTATAATTTTTAAATCAAAGAAATATTAAAACAAAAATAAACACTAAACAAATAATTAAATAATAACACAAATTTTTAAACCAATCAAAACATTTTCAAAAATTATCAAAAAAAATGCACAAGGTCAGGAATATTATATTTAGGTTTCCTGAATTTTTTCATAATTTTTCAACCATTTTTGAGCAAGAAATAAAATCACGAAAATCAATTTATGAAACAAAATTCAAATGAATTAAAGAAACAAGCCAGCCAACCAGAGGAGGCCACGCAATCATCTTCAACCTCTGGCTAGGGCAAAAACGCGCGCGTGATCAGGTTCACCACCTCATGTTCCAGTCAACATAACATGCTCTATTCTACACCATTTTTCATGAAATTTTGTGCAAATTAAAGCCAACTTATTATACTTCAACATGCAATTCGAATCACATCAAATGATTAACCATGGATCAAGAACAGATCGTGCAAAAATGTCAAAAACTCACTGAACAGAAAATTTCAGATGCATCATTCATGCACATCCCATCAAATTAAAAGCTCCGAAGCTACAGAAACACTTTATGAACTTCATACAACATGATTATGAACTCAAATCACACAATGCACGGCTAGAAATCAAGATCCAAAGTTAAGAATTCAAACCTTTGAGGCAAAAACGAATCTATTGTCTCCTTCACTCCAGTTGCAAACCAAGCCTCGATCTACAATCCTTATCACTTGGAGAAGAGAATGCAAGAAGAATCAACCAAAACGCGCAAGGGAATTGAGAGAATCGAAGAAAATTGCAGAACAAGTAGTTATGGAGTTTTCTGAGTTCAGGGATGAAATGAAGCATGAAAAATGTTCAACGAGGCTTTCCTATCAATTTATAGAGCATGAAGAAGAGGGTAGGATAGGTTTTTCGCACTGAAAACTGTTAGAAAGAATGAATTCTCCTTTTTGCCAAAATCAAGTGTGCACATGAAGCCCTCAAATCCCTCATGCGTTTGCTTGCATTTTACGTGCATTTCAATCCATTTTATCTTAGGAAGAGATTAGCAAAAGAATTAAGGCTTAAATCCTTGTATTAAGCAAGTGTTAGTGATTAGGCATTTTCATGCTACTTTTTGCAAAATCACGAGTTGCCCTTGCATTTGCCCATGTGCAGCTCAAACTTTGGCATGATGGGCCTTGGTACATTGCATATTATTCATGGGCCAAGTTTGAAGTGAAACAAATGGCCACAAATCAAGTTATCAAGAATTTGCAATTTGCATGGTATGCATGAATTCAATGAAATGCCTCCAAATTCCAAGGTTCATAACATGCTCATACTTTTGAATTTGGAAACAAATGAATACAATTTGGAAATATGTTGAAAAGATCTACAATCCCTTAGTTTTGAGCTCTTGCAATTGAATCCATTAAGTTTCTCAAAATTGAGCTTGAAATTCACTAATTTTGGAAAATGACCTATAATTTTGTGACTTCCAAAGACCATAATTCTTGATTCCTTGCTAATTTGGACATGAGACCAAAAGGAGATGAAATATAATCCTATTATCTTCCCAAGAATGTTTCATTTTCATTTTTTTGATCAAAGGTGAATAAAATGTGAATTTTTGAAGTTAAGTCCTTATTTTTCCAAAATTAGAAACTTTTAGGGTTTCTTCATGAACAAGTTTCAACTCAAACCTTGATATTTTGGATCCAATGATCAAAATGGACTTGAAATATGAAAATTATACCCTTGAATTGATGGTTGGTCAAAAGTTCACTTGGTCAACCTTGACTTTGACTGATTTTGACCAAAATGACCATTTTGCCCTTTTGAATCAGTTGATCCACTTTCCTTCAAAATTGATGATCAAAACTTCAAACATATGATCTTCCAAATATATAGAGGCCATGTACAAAGTTTCACTTCAAAATTCTCAAGAAATCTTGATGAAATCTCAAACCCTAGTTTTGGTTAACACCTTAGGAGACTGATGAATCATCTTCAAAACTTCAAATCCTCTGGGCATTTTGACCAATTTCATGTACAAAGACTTTTTAAATACCAATTAGATGTTGTAGCTTCCAAATCAAGACTTGTACATTGATCAATAGCCTTGATCAAGCAAAACCCTAATTTGACTGGTGAATTAAAAGAGTGATTCTTCTTATAATCAAACACAAACTTCAATCCTCTGATGATCCAAAGAGATGGATAAAACATCTTGAGATATGCAATAACTTTTGAGCTTGAAAGATATAGAGGTTTAGATGATAAGGTTATACTTGAGCAACTTGTCAATGCAATCAACCTTCAAGGCTTGAGGGAGACTTGATAACCAAAGTACTTTGATCCCATCACAAATGTATGAATGCAATGCAATATGATATTCATGATGAAACATAAGCCAAAATCAAGAGGGTAAAGTTTGGGGTGCAACAATGTACTGCAAGTTATGTAATACTGGCCCTGCAATGTGCTACTAAACATTTCCACCATCTCTCGCTCCAATATGGGCGGTTGAACCTTCGTAGCCATCTATCGCCACCTTTGGGCATACTTTTTAAAAGATTCATCTCGCTAATGGGATAAATTGTGTAATTGGGTTCTTGTGGGAGTCATATCAGTGTTATACTGATAGTGCATAACAAAAGCCCCAACCAACTCTCTCCAGGTACGAATGCGACTACTTTCCAACTGCATGTACCACTCGAGTGGGCCACCCGTCAAGTTGTCTTGAAAGAAGTTCATCAACAACTTCTCATCACCAGAATACGCAGACATCTTCCGATATAAAGACTTAACATGGGTCTTTGGACAGGAAGTGCCTTTGTATTTCACGAAATTATGCACTTTGAATTTTGGGGGAATCTTCACCCCATGCACTAAGTCTAAGTCAGACATGTCGAAGCCCACTGCACCTTGACTTTCAAACCTTCACATTCACTCTTCAAGCATACGTAACTTCTTATCATATTCTTTTGGTTCATCAACATTAGACATACAGTCTTCCCAGTTATCTTCTTCCACTGGCCTAGCAGGAATGCAAACAGGCCTTGGTGGTACAACGGGTTTCTCAATGCTCTAATGAACAGGAGTGAGTGGAGGAGGATTACCCACAACTTGAATCAAGGGGATACCTTGGTTACTCACAGGATTACCGAGATTTGTAGGCTGACCGTTCTGAATATTCAGGCCTACATTCGAATCCATATTCACATTCTGAGCACCTCACAGATTCTTAACCATATTTTGAGCACCCAGAGTACCATTTGGATTGTTGATGATGACCCCTTGTGGATTCACAATCAAATTTTCACCACCATTGTTCATAGTTTCAGCAGACCTCATAATCCTGGCTCTCATCTCCTCTTACTGACGAGCCATGTTCTGAATAACTCCATTAATTGGTCAACCCGAGTATCCATCCTGGTATCCATAGCCACAAAATTTGCTTGAATTTGTTCCATTTGGCTTTTGTAAGTGCTCCGAGTATTATAACGATGAGAATTTATGGTAGCAATCTCTGAAAGGAAACCCAGATCAATGATAAGAAAACTTGCCAGAACCACCTGTCATGATATGATATGCATGAATGAATGGTTATGCATGAAATATTTTATCATTTCCAGGAACATCCTGCAGTCCTTCATCAAACATCGATAAGCAATAGAATAAATAACAAGACAAAGCAACTAGAGACAAACATCTTAATATAAATTGCTCATATCATAAAATCAAACAAGCATCCATACAAAATATTCTTAACACAAAACAAAGTCAATCATCCTAAAGATCCTGTCCAACATGACTGGCGGTGATCTTATCAACAAGTAAAACTGAAAAGAAAGTGCCAAAAAGACTCCTTCGGAAAGCCTGATTAGAAAATGCTTTGCTAATCATCTTTTTAAAATTGATCTTCAGTCACAAAGTCTTTCTTCTTCATCAAATCCAACAAGAAATGGTACTTGAGCTCCCAATTTTTGGGACCTGCATCTCCCATCTCGGTTTCCTCTGCTGGAATCTTGCCTTGGTTTTCCGCATGGGCTTTGATCGTTGTTAATTCCTTCACCACTTGAGTCAACCGGACGTCCTTTTATCAGAGCTTTTTCTTTAAAGTCTTAACCTCTTTGTAGTGTTCTTTAACTTATCGACTAGTTGTACCATAACCCTCGACCTTGAGCCTCTTCGACCGCTCAAGCAAACCATATCTTTCTAGAAACTGATCTTTCAACTTAACCTCATTCATAAGCTTCTTTTTGTCTTGGGAGGCAAAAGAGAGATCCATGTTCATCTCTTCCTACTTAGCCTGGAGTTTGAGATTTTCGGCCTTGACATTCTTAAAATACACCATAGGCATGAATTCTGGTCCTCTTAGCACAGGCTGTACAGAAGACAATTCAACATGAGATAAAGAATCATCCGCCTGAGCATCAATTAATGGGTTAAAATCAGGTTGAGGATATAGCAACCTCCCCTTTTTGTAGGGTAGCCGTATATATTTCACACGGTCTTGAATCCAACTTGTATAAGTGTCGCAAGCTACACGTCCATTCTTGCTAAAAGAAAGTTTCCCTTTACAGCAAATGTGTTCCCATGGCAGCTTCACCTTTCCAAGCAAAACCGCATCTTCCCTTTTACCGAAACAAATGGTTTCCATCACTTCCCACTCGGTGGGTCTATCCATCATTCTGAATCCTAATTGACGGTGTGCCAAGATAGGATTATAGTTAATGCACCCCCTTGTTCCCATGAGCGGAACATTAGGGAATTATCCACACCCTATAATGATCTCTTTCAATCCCATCACACTTTGCCAAACAATATCATACGAAGTGAGTCCCATGATATGCTGAGACCATAAAGACGACTCAACAATATGAACAAAAGGCCCTTTTGTAGGCATGTGCATCATCAACCATTTGTAAAGCACAATCGTACAACACATGACTTCCCCTTTCTTCCCATGTCGGGAATGGCTGGTGTAATAAGTGTCGGTAAGTAGAGTTGATACCAGGTTACCATTCATGAAGACATGTAATGCAGACACATGCACCAACTTCTTGGAAACCGGAAAGAGGACCAAACCATAAATCATTGCTTCCAGAAGTGCATTGAATGCGTTCCAATTCCTATCCCTTAAAAAAACCTTGGCCTTTGATATCAGATAATTCAGAGGGAGACCACTCGTACCGCTTTTGTTAATACAGTTACTTTCAACTTCACCATGAGTCAAATAAAGAGCCCTGGCAATTGCCGTGTAGTCCGGAGTCTCTGGTACTGGAACGAAAGGAATACCATTAGTTAATTTGACATCCATAATGTGTTCATATTCCTCAAGAGTCGGTGCCAATTAATCGTCCCAGAAAGTAAAATAGCACAACTACAGATCATAGAACTGAAGAAGTATTCTCACGGCCCACTCTTCAAAATCATTATTCACCAATGGCAATAAGTTTCCATACTGTCCTTTGAAAACTTCTTCATTCGGCCCTCTCACAAAAGCTCCTATTTATCGCAATCGACCACCAAAGCACGAAATCAAATAAGAAGCAGTGTTTCTGAGAGGCTTTGTGCTTGTCTCCATGTTGTTATCCATCCTTAATGCTAATGACAAACCTTAGAATAATCCTGGAAATAAAATTTAAATGCAAGTTATATATATATATATATATATATATATATATATATATATATATATATATATATATATATATATATATATATATATATATATATATATATATATATATATATATATATATATATATATATATATATATATATATATATATATATATATATATATATATATATATTGCGTTTTTTTCCGTAAAATAAATATGCCACGATGCAAGTACCACAAACATAGGATCAAAGTTTCCACAATGCCGATTAACTGATGTGCTTTCTCTGATCATGTTGGGTGCATTAGGATCAGAAGTTCAGAACATGAACCTAAATAAACCTCTTGGTCAACGAATCAGAAACTCAGAAAATAAATCTAAGAACCATCAAAACAACACAGTCGCCCATAGAACTTAGTCACCATCGGAACATAGTCACCAACTGTACCTATGATAATCAAGTCATTCCCCTCTCACGGGCGAAAACTAGGTCAGGGTAAGGTCGGGTAACCCAGAACCGATAGCCTCTTATTTGTACCTCATCTGAGCGTGAACGACATGACGGTAATAGTGAAACCTAAGTCAACTAGCCGACATGTTCCACTCTATTCCTAAGGTTCCTATGGTTATCACTTGGCCTGGGTATTGGGACTTTTACCTCATAGTAACACCCACCCCATCATGAAACAGATCCAGCACAACAGCATCACCAATATATGGAAAGCGATAAAATGCAATGCACATATATGCTCACAAAGACAGGTATGAATAAAAAAACTGTAGAACATAAGCATAAACACCAACAAAAAAGAAAATAAGAGCTAGGACCGACTCCAGGATGGACTGACAATAGGTCAATTTTTCCCCAGTGAAGTCACCATTTGAAACAACCAGCTGAACAAATCATCGAGATGAAATCAATGAATTCACCATCGAATGTTTTTATCCCACGAGAAGGGAAAGGTAAACATCGAGTAAACCTAAGAAGGGTGAAATCACGATTAAACGACTGATAGATCAGGTAAGGGAGTCTGTTATGCGAGGGGGAGGTATTAGCACCCCCCACACGCCCGTAGTACTTTATGGTATCCACTCTTGCTGTTCTAATCAAAGGGTGTGTTTAAAATCTAAGCTTAAGAACTAAAAGAAAACGAAAAGAGAGAATGCATGCAAAAGAAAAGAGAAAATAATGTATGGAAAATAAAGTTGTGCCTGTTCGAGCCCTACCCCAATGCCTACGTATCCCTTTTAAGGAATCAGAGCAGCCGTAGTTCGGCTCACAAGTTTCTGTTGGTTTGTATTTTTTAATGAACAATATTAATTTCACCTTTTTCCGCAGCTCGACCTTTGGAGACTCACGCGTCAGCACAGAAGTGAATTAATATGTCCTTTTGAAAAAGTATGAAAGAAAAGCCCCAAGCCGCAAAAAGTTTGTATTGGTTGATATATTTTACCTTAAAGAAGGATTTGAAAATTGTTAGATGTTTTATGATTTTCCAAGAAAAAAGAGTTTTAATTTTAATGCAAGGATGCAAAAGGAAGAAAAACATCTAAGGGAGACTATCTAAATCTAATCCCTAATGTTTATCTTAAATCGTCATCTATAGATGAATCAAGAAGTCCTAAAGGAGCATAGAAAGGGTATATCACCTAAAAATATGTCTATCTCAAATCATCATCTATAGATGAATCAAGAGCTCCTAAGGGAACATGCTGAGGGTATGTCATCTTAAAACATGCACACAAAGATGAAATCAAGCAAGCAAGCTAATAAGCTCAAGAGAGCACACACAATATGTAATGAGCAACACATGCTAACTCAAGTCAAATGCCTAACCAAGATATTGAGGATCAAAGTAGGAAAAAAATCAATAACTAAAAGGCTCAAGAGAGCACACCAAGAGAGATCCTATCTAGGCTAGCATACCAAAGAAAGTATAACAAAAACTATCCTATGGGGAACATGCAATGAGAGCGAAGTCGTGATCTCAATTCTTAAATTGAGTGACTCATTGATAAACAACCAAGGAAAGCAATAAAATCCTATAGAGAGCATGCACTGAGTGCAAAGTCGTTATCTCAATTTCTAAATTGAGTGACTCATCGATCAACAACCAAGGAAAGAAATAAAATCCTATAGGGAGCATGCACTGAGAGCGAAGTCGTTATCTCAATTTTTAAATTGAGTGATTCTCGATCAATAACCAAGGAATCAAACACAAGCACAACACATATAGAAAATAAAGTGCAGAATGCCTACTACAGGTATTTAAACAGCGACTTCAAACGCACACTCTTTATTTCTTGCTTCTCATGATATCTAGAAAGCAGTAATACGCGGAGATAAAATAGAAGAGCGGTATACCAAACGAACAAAGGTTCGTTGTGCAACAAGAAAAGTAGAGAAACCCTGAAAAATCCAAGCAATCTAGCACCAACAAACAAGAAAATCAACAATCATACAACCAACATAAACCTCAAAGCATTGGCGTGAAAACAAATCACAAGTGGTGTGTATCGGACACAACCGCACAAGCATCCTGCATGAAAATACAAGCCAAACAAAACACACAATAATGCATATATGCATCTCTTAGAATGTGAGTCCAGATATATCGTATCAGAAGCGAGTTCGTATCCCACAAATAAAGTGGAATATGAAGCAATCAAAATACCAATTGAAAGTTTTATCAAAGTACATTGCATAATTTAACAAACAAGTTAATAATGATAAGGCAGATGTAACCGAAGTTACGCAATCAAATCACAACTCGAATCAAAGTAGAATCATGAAGAAAAGCAATTGGAACAATAAAATTAACACTCATGCAACAATATCATCAACACACGAAAATGAGAAAAAATCACATTAAAAGCTACCAAATCCATCGACCATAGTCCACAATAAGCACATAAGAATCGACGCTATCAAAATAATTGGGACAATGCTTCAATTATCAATCTAAAAAATTGTCAAAACAAAACACACATTATGTGTAAGTCAGCCTCTGATCATGTTCTAAAAATCGACTCAAAATAGTATTCGACGATTATTAAACGCAAGCTTCAATCGAGCGGTGGCCAATTAGAACACTTACAAAAGAAAGGACTCAAAATAAAATGCATATCAATTTGAGAAAATAAGAAAAAACATCCTAAAAATCCCTAACATACCAAAGAATCGGAACCTTATTTTTGTGGATTTTATTCATTAAGAAATGATCAGAATTTAGATCGAATTGTGAAAGTGAATGTATGAGTCTTTCTTTGAGTGTATTAGCAAAAAGAATTTAAACAAAATAAAAATCCATAAAAAATCTAAAAATTCCCTAATACACTAAAGAATCAGCAATATATATTTTCAGATTTTTTTACAAGTAAGAAAAATCAAAATCGCAAGCTAAGAGGAACAAGTATCATAGTTGTGTACAACTGCCAGGGGGGTGTATGACCAAATACCAGATTTTCCCTAAATCTAGTTATACATGTGCTCAGGCCCACTAACAAGGAGGTGTAATCATGAATTTGTTAAGACCATCTTCATAATTTTTTATCCAATATTATTTATGATTTAATATGTGACCAAAAACTCATGTGATATTGTATCAATGGGTCAAGTTCGTTTGAGTTTCTAACAGGAAAAAAATAATTCCTTCAGCCAATCATGAATCAAATTCATTGTTTGTCATCCAAAAAAAATCAAATAATTTAAGAGGAATCAAAGAACTGATTGGACGATAATAAAGAAATGTGAACCAATAACAACACTCCATGCCTAGGGTTTGTAAGAGAAGCCTCCAGAACAGAAATTTCGATCACCTTCTCTGGCGCAGCACCACCGCCGGAGTTTTCGAATTATCGCCGAGATAAAAAAAAAATTATTCGACTAGAAATTTCGCTCTTAATTCGTTTCGACCTCCATTTTTCCTGAATCTAACTTAAACACTTACAAATCATAACACACAATGCAAATATGAAAAGCTTCGAGCAAAATGTATGACCACGACACATATGAGCCTAGTTCTAACATTTGAGTATCCGCAGAATTTACAGATGCAGTGAATGTCTTAACCATGAAACGGTAGATATGTTGATAACGTTCAAGCAAGCTTACCTGTTTGACGTTCGTTCTTAGCGTTCTTTCTCCAAGAAAATTCTACAAAATGAAATTTCGAGCTCGTAATGATGGTGAGCGAAGCTTGAGCGTGAATCTTGTTGTGATTTCAAGGAGCTACCGCGAATATA